>JADBJO010004771.1:95000-170000 GCA_016801955.1 Conus betulinus | reverse complement strand
ATTTCCACATACTCTTGTTTACCAACACACAACCATTCAATATTCATATCAAGAGTGAATTAAATACTCATCCACATCAAAAACACAAACATACATATAACAAGTCTCTGTCGCTCACTCTGGGAGCTTATTATTCATAGCATCAAAACTCTCCCTCTTCTCGCAAACCACATCACACTTTTTTTTTCATCATGAAGTTCATAACTAAGTTACAGAATAAACAATTTTTTTTAAGACCACTACCTTTAAACACTCACTTCTATTCATGTTTTCCGACAGACAGCATTTCGCTTCGTCACCCTATCCAGTCATAGGACAACAGAACACAGCAAATATTTTTCTTTTCTAAACCAAACCTTCACAAGTGCGCTGAGGAAGTTTCAGTCGCTCCTAAACAGGATTACGGTTTCGGTTTGCTAACAAATAAATATTGAATGATAAATACCTGACTGCCACAAAAAAACAGCTGGGTCCCTCTTCGGCCTTCTGGAATGCTGCGGAGCCGGAATCACTGCAGAGACTGCCTAACCGGTTCAGCTCACCCGGCTTTAACGGTGCGCAGGTGAGTAGCAGTCAGGTAAACTTTCAACCGGCTTCCGGACGACTACCCTCTCGGTTTAGCCCGGTTGCATAAAAATTTGTGACTGGACGGGAAACGGTCCCGTCACAGTTGTCAACAGAGATTTTCTCAACTTGACAATTTGTCATCTCTGACCATTTCATCATCACTGAATTTTTGGTTATTGATGAAAATGTTGTCACTCTCAGACACATTGTCATTAACAGACACGTTTTGCTTTGGATGTTATGCTATCTACATGTCTTGCTACCCTTGGCATTTTGTCACCTGTGGACGTCTTGTTATCAATGGGCACTTTGTTATCACGGGGATTTTGTTACCACTATAACATGTTGCAGCCTTTGCCACTATTTAAAAAAAGCCTTGGGCACCTACTTATATTAGGTGGACATTTTTACACCCAAGCACTGCGTTAATCCTGGATCTTTTGTCATTCTGAGCATTTTGTCATCCAAAGAAATTTTTTGTCAGATTGGACATTGACTAGCCCCTGGTCATTATCTAGACAATCTGTAACTGTGACCATTTTGTGCCTCGAAATCTTTTGTCTTCTCTTGATATTGTAACAGTCCTACACACTCTGAAATCGCTGAATAGACTTTCATGTTAGATATTTCTTCATTCTGGGACATAGTTTCTTCTGTGGACGTTTTGTCACTATGTGATTTTGTTCCATTTTTTGCACTCTGAACAGAGCTTTTTCTTTGCGCCTGAACATTTCGTCACCCTACACAAGATATCTCCCACACAGTTATCACCACACACAGTCTGTCAGCCTGCACAAGATATCTCCCACACACAGTTATCACCACACAGTCTGTCACCCTGCACACCCTAATATATCTCCCACACAGTTATCACCACAGTCTGTCAGCCTACACAAGATATCTCCCACACAGTTATCCCACCACAGTCTGTCACCCTACACAAGATATCTCCCACACAGTTATCACCACAGTCTGTCACCCTACACAAGATATCTCCCACACAGTTATCACCACACACAGTCTGTCACCCTACACAAGATATTTCCCACACAGTTATCACCACACACAGTCTGTCACCCTACACAAGATATCTCCCACACAGTTATCACCACACACAGTCTGTCACCCTACACAAGATATCTTCCCACACAGTTATCACCACACACACAGTCTGTCACCCTACACAAGATATCTCCCACACAGTTATCACCACACACAGTCTGTCACCCTGCACAAGATATCTCCCACACAGTTATCACCACAGTCTGTCAGCCTACACAAGAGATATCTCCCACACAGTTATCACCACACACAGTCTGTCACCCTGCACAAGATATCTCCCACACAGTTATCACCACAGTCTGTCACCCTACACAAGATATTTCCCACACAGTTATCACCACACACAGTCTGTCACCCTACACAAGATATCTCCCACACAGTTATCAACACACACAGTCTGTCACCCTGCACAAGATATCTCCCACACAGTTATCACCACACACAGTCTGTCAGCCTACACAAGATATCTCCCACACAGTTATCACCACACAGTCTGTCACCCTACACAAGATATCTCCCACACAGTTATCACCACAGTCTGTCAGCCTACACAAGATATCTCCCACACACAGTTATCACCACACAGTCTGTCACCACTACACAGATATCTCCCACACAGTTATCACCACACACAGTCTGTCACCACCTAATGTATCACCCTACATCGTTTATCACCCAACACAGATCATCATTTACAGTGTATCACCTCACATTGCTGATTTCTCACATAATGCATCACCCTAAACAGTTGAGCAGTACACAGTTTATCACACCCCTCACCCCATCCCCACCAAAGAAGGAAAATAGGCAGAAGATTGAGCGCTTACACAGCATATATCACCCTGAACAGTTTGCCGCCAACACGATCTATCCTCGTATTCAGCTTATCACCATACACAGTCTAACACGTCCACGGATCATCACCTGGCAGAACTTACCATCTACGACGTTTACAATTTCGAACAGTGTCACCCAAAACGTGTATCATTCTTACCAGTGTCACCTACACACTGTATCATACTAAACAGTGTCACCTACACACTGTATCATACTAAACAGTGTCACCCAAACAGTGCATCACTCTAAGCAGTGTCATCTACACAGTGCATCATTCTGAACAGTGTCACCTGCACAGTGTGTCATCCTAAACAGTGTCACCTACACAGTGTATCATTCTGAACAGTGTCACCTGCACAGTGTGTCATCCTAAACATGTCACCTACACAGTGTATCATTCTGAACAGTGTCACCTACACAGTGTATTATTCTGAACAGTGTCACCTACACAGTGTATTATTTTGAACAGTATCACCTACACAGTGTATCATCCTGAACAGTGTCACCTACATAGTGTATCATTCTGAACATTGTCACCTACAGAGTGTAACATTCTGAACATTGTCACCTACACAGTGTATCATCCTGAACAGTGTCACCTACACAGTGTATCAGTCTGAGCATTGTCACCCACACAGTCTATAATCATGAACAGTGTCACCCACACAGTGCGTTATTCTGAAAAGTGTCACCCACACAGTCTATAATCATGAACATGTCACCCACACAGTGCATTATTCTGAACAGTGTCACCTACACAATGTATCATTCTGACCAGTGCCATCTACACAGTACATATTCTGAACAGTGTCACCTACACAATGTATCATCCTGAACAGTGTCATCTACACAGTGTGTGATTTTGAACAGTGCCAGTCGTCTTCAACTCTTTAGTATTCTCTTTTCTTCTTTTTCAGATTTATGTCATTGTCATGTGTCGTGATCATTTCCATAACCACCCAATGGAAATATGAGGGCAAGGGAAAGACAGACAGATCCTAGGCATATTTGTAATTCAGAGAAACACACTCTCTCTCCCTCCCCCCCCCTCTCCCCCTCTCTGTCTGTCTGTCTGTCTGTCTGTCAGTCTGTCTCTCTCTCTCTCTCTCTCTCTCTCTCTCTCTCTCTCTCTCTCTCTCTCTCTTCCACCCATATGTTTACAGTCCCATTCAACACTAACCAGCAACGTGTAACTGCTGATCCAGTTGGGTCTTGATCGTCTCCACTGTGTCTGGGTCGGGGCAGTGACGACCTTGCCTGACGCCATACAGTCGCCCTCTCCAAGGCCTCTGTCTTCACTTCTGTGCTGACATCGGAACCTGTTTCTTGGATGACGTAGATACCGGTGTCTGTACGTTGGATGACGTTAAAACGAGGCAAGAAGTGCTTGTAGGCGTCGAGGATCTGTTCATCTGCCAGGACGCCGTTCAGCAATTCTTGCCCTAAAGACAGGATGTCCAGCAGGATTGTTTTCACTTTCAGCTTTTCTCTGGAAGCTTCCTGCAACAAAGCCATCTGTCTCCTCACCCACTCATTCCACTCATCCACATCCCTAGACTTAACACCTGACTGGGGGTCAGGAAGGTTACGAATACTGTCCAGGGATGATGTGGACATGGTGGAAGAGGGTCCAGGGCTGGATGTGGGTGTGGCACGTGCAGCTGCAGGAGCATTCTTTAGAGCCTGGGACAGCTGGTGAAGAACGTGGTCACTTGTGAATCCACTCCTGCAATGAATACCTGAGCAGACGTCACAGTAATATTCCTGACAGTCCAGACAAACACTGACAGCCGGTTTGTTGGGGCAGTGCAGACATCGGACATCTGTGGCTTTATTCAACTCTTGAAAGACCAACCTTTCCAGGACAGGGTCTGTCCCCATCTGCTGGACAAGGTTGGCGACAGTCACTTTCCGGTCCCTTGGCAGGTCCAGTTGTTGACCACACTGCTGACAAGCAAGTTGCAGGCCCCGCTCTTGTAGCATGCCGTGAAGACATCTCCGGCAGATGACGTCTCTACACGGCAGAATGACGGGGCCCAGACAAAGGGACCCACACAAGGGACAGTCGTTGCGTGACGTCACAGGGTGTCCAGGTTGAGGAGAAGGTGGCCCTCCTGTTGCCATGGTGACGTTTGGGAGTCTGAGCGACAAAAGAAAGGTACAGTTTTGTCAAAGATCCCCTCGTGTCATGCATGAACTGAACTGAAAGGGGAGAGAGAGAGAGAGAGAGAGAGAGAGAGAGAGAGAGAGAGAGAGAGAGAGAGAGAGAGAGAGAGAATATGAATGAATGAATGAATGAACGAACAAATGACTTTTATTTTAAGAGAGTAATGGGTTAAGCATAAATATTTTGGTGTTTTTTTTTTTATCTAGCCCTTTGGGCAACAACAAAAATAATATATGTGTAGTAAGAGATAAAATCAAACCATGTCTATGAAAAAAATGCAACAATCAATGCATGAATGCGTTTGGAAACGAAAAACAAATCCAATTTACACAAAAGTAACAGAGACAGACAGACAGAGAGAGACAGACAGACAGACAGACAAACAAACATGTGAATGGAGAGGCAGACACACAGTAAGAAACAGCAACAGGTGTGTAGGTGAATGAACATTGTCACTTTGATACTCATCGCTCAATGAACAACCCATAATCAAACAAAACACAGTAATTAAAAGATAAAGACAACAAAATGTGAAAGTAAAGATTGCCATAGTTCTAGAAAATTCTACATGGCATATGACTAGGGTTTTTTTTCATTCATAACTGTTACCATCCTTAAGTTGATAAGAATGGTCAGAGACAAAAGTCAATGTAGAATTATTATTGTTGTGTAGATTTTCTTTCATGATATAGGGTCTCTCTCTCTCTCTCTCTCTCTCTCTCTCTCTCTCTCTCTCTCTCTCTCTCTCTCTCTCTCAGTACAAGCACTTGCACATGCACATGCACTTGCACATGTGTGTGTGTGTGTGTGTGTGTGTGTGTGTGTGTGTGTGTGTGTGTGTGTGTGTGTGTGTACTCGCGCGCATGCGTGTGATGTGAGAATTGAGTTGTATTGCCGATTTGTGAAATCAGTCTTCCATAATAGTTTCACTTCATCTAGGTCCACAGTGTGTTCAGTTTATCAACCGCTGATGTGTGAAACTGACAGCTGTCTACCTGTTTAACCAGTACAAAGACCTCAGCCACACACACACACACACACACACACACACACACATGCCTTAAAACTGACACACAGAGCTTATATACACATACATGTTTGTGTGGTCAACAACATACAAAGTGTCATCACACAAAGATTTCTGTGTGTTCCACAGCATACAATGTGTCATCACACATAAATGTCTGTGCCTTTTGAAGCATGCAATTCGTCATCACACATACATGCCTGCGTGTTTAATGGCACATGAATTGACTACAAAGGTGTCTGTCTCTTTATCTGACACACCTGGTGTAATCAGGGTGACGTTTGCAGTCCTGTACTGTTCTCTGTTTTTGTCAGACGTTGGTTATCCATGCATGCACGCACATACACACACGAACATGACGTCTTTCCTCCGCACACAACTGCATCCACTCCATACACATAAGGCGCAAACAAAGGTCAATTTTGATCATCCCCTCCTTAAATCTTTAAAAATCCCATGGGGGTTCTTTACTCTGGCATCAATCAAAGCTTATATATTTTCATAATCTGTAATCCTTTCAGCTGGTGCAACCAATCAAGCACGCTTCATCTGCGCACAATACTGATTTTGCAGGTTTACTCACTGCAAGTGTCCGCACACACTCTCTGTGGTGTCCGGAACTGGCTTCCTCTGTGTGGGGATCCCATACTGCCCATTACACATCACAACTACTGGTCGGCGAAAAACTTTTGCCCAACCTGGATCTTCCTGTGGATCGGAACTTGGACCGGGAACGCGCGCAGCCCCCGGCCATCCACCTTAGTGCCCGATCTCCAGTCTCTTCTTTCCTCTACCGCACGGGGAGTCGGCCCAGCTATAACAAACCAGATAAACACGAGTTCAAAACACTGCCAGCCAGTTAGCAGTCATGTTGCACTTTAACATTTTTGAACTCTTCAATTTTTTTCAACATAGTTTCGGTTCCGACAATAAACCATAGAAAACAAAATGGAGAATCATCTAGATTCTCACAATATAAAATTAGATACTTATATGGCTTGAGTACCGATCAATCAACTACAATTCACACATACTTCTGTATGTGTTAGGCCTCTGCCTTTATCAATGGGCACAGTCCGCCTCTTCATCTAAATCATCTGTTCCATTCTCAGTGTGCGCACCGATACAGGTCAACGCCTGTTTATATTCAAATCGCGCGTGAACAGTGTTAAAAATTCACTCAAACCCTGGGCCACGTTCAGTCAATACGCTCCCTTGTGTCACACGACTAACCTATAGTGTAACGCACGAATCAATAATCTTTTTCTTAATCTGTACTGTCTCATGTAATCGCGTAGTATACGAAATATCGCTCCGCATTACATGACAGTTTTCATAAATGAAATATGGCCACATACCCATAGTTTGTTGGGGACATGACAACAACAGGTATCAACTGTGACCCACAAGTCTGGACAGAGTAACAAATTAAAAAAAAAATTATCAACAACTCCCAACATAAATTTAAGAATCCGAAAAAAAAAAAGAGAAACATGTACCCTTACCAGTGTTCTCAAAGTGTGGGGAACGGACGAAGAAGACGAACCACGGAGTGTGTCAGACTGTGACGACGACCAGATCCCAAATGCCGCGTCCTCACAACCCACCACTTGACAGTTTGTTTACAGTTGCTAACTGTGATGTCATAACCCCGCCCACAAACTGTCAGTGTTGTCAGTTACCTCTCTCTCTCTCTCTCTCTCTCTCTCTCTCTCTCTCTCTCTCTCACACACACACACACACACACACACACACACACACACACACACTCAGGTACGCTCGCGCAAGCACGCACGCACGCACACACGCATGAGCGCACATGTGTGTATTCACGTGCGTGCGTGCGCGTGTGTGTATGTGTGTGTGCGTGTGCGTGTGTGTGTGTGCGCGCGCGCGCGCGCGCGTGCACTTTCACAGCATGCATTCGCAAACGTGTGCCCTGAAGCATACAACCCGCCAGTCTATTCAGTGTTCAGTCAAGGTAATGTTACTCCATATTCTGAGCTCATCAAAACAGTCCTTTGTACTCTGTCCTGATCACAAGACGCGGCCCAGTTTAGAACACACACACACACACACACACACACACACTGCCCTCTCTCTCTCTTTCTCTCTCTCTCTCTCTCTCTCTCTCTCTCTCTGCAGTGACAGTGCACATTTCTAGCACAAATAACAGTGGAGATGAGGGTGGCGCTCACGGGCTGAGGAGAGAAGGGTGTCATATTCAGCAGGACGAAAGCCCAGCCGTCCACACAAGCCCCTTTGAAGCCAGGAGGGAGAAGTCAATGGAAGGTGCCCTTGGTAGACAGAAATAGAGTCGAGCAGTTCACCCTCTTGGCTAAAGTGTGAAAAACACACAACAAGTCTATGGAAGAGAGTTAGAACATTCAATGAACGAAATTCACAACAAAAAAAACAAGCAAACAAACGAGCAAAACAGCTAACAACAAAAGCGACGCAGTCAGCAAAGACCTGTGGCAATGCAGCCTTCGTGATGCAGGCAGCACACTCCAAGCGGGCCAACAAAATGGCTGTGGAGTTTCACCATTGGCCATGTCACTGTGATACAGTAGTTAATCAGCAATGCTATGATCACATGATGTCAGTGTCATACAGTAGTTCATCAGCAATGCTATGATCACATGATAATTAATCGCAACGTCAAAATCATACTGTAAGTGAGTGATCAGTAATGCTATAATCACGTGATAATTAATCATGTCGGCATCATGCTGTAAGTGAATGATCAGCAATGCTATAATCACATAATAATCAAACATCAGCATCGTACAGTAATTGATTGATCAGCAATGTGAAGGTTGCATCACAGTTCATTGATCAACAATGCTCTGGTCACATGGTAGTTAATTGATCAGCAATACTATGGTCAATAGTAGATAACTGATACGGCCATGGTCAAATAGAAGTGAACCGACCATCAATGCCATAGTCAAACAGCAGTTAATCAATCATCAATGCAACAGTCACAGAGTAGCTAATGATCTGTATTGCCATGATCACATAGTAATTAATTGATCAGATATGCTATGCTCACGTAGTTGTTAATCAATCAGTAATGCTATGATCATGTAGTAGGTTAATCGATCAGCTAAGGTATCATCATGTAGTAGTTGATCGATCAACGATGCTATAATCATGTAATGGTTAATCTATCAGCAATGCCATGGTCATCTGGTAGTTATATGTTTGGCAATGCTATAGCCGCACTCCAATTAATCATCAACTTCATATGATGATGATTTCTTTTCATTTTATCATCATCATTATCAGTAGTAGTAGTTGTAGTAGTAGTAATAGTAGTATAGTGTAGCAGTAGTAGTAGTGCTGTGGCCATCATTTTTATCATCATTCTTCTTCTGTTTGTTCTCTTTTTTCTTTTCTTTTTTTTCTTTTTCTTTTCTCGTCAACGTCATCATCGTCGTTGTTCCTGTCCTTCTCGTTATTATAATTGATTTTCATGGAGTGAAGCATTCCTCTGTGTGTGTGTGTGTGTGTGTGTGTGTGTGTGTGTGTGTGAGAGAGAGAGAGAGAGAGAGAGAGAGAGAGAGAGAGAGAGAGAGAGAGAGAGAGAGAGAGAGTGTGTGCATGTGTCCATGTGTGTGTGTGTGTGTGTGTGTGTGTGTGTGTGAGCATGTGTGTGTGTGTGTGTGTGTGTGTGTGTGTTCGAGTGAGTGTATGCTTGTTCAGTCTTGTGCAGTCAAGCGTGCAGTCTCCATTCGTTGTTGGGGCCCACGTCAAGGTAACCCGGCCCGCAATATCAGCAGCAAAAGAATGTTATTGCCTAACACACGGGCAGTATTGATTCATTGTTAGCATGACTGTAAGGTAACCCAGTACACTAATATCAGCGTCAGAAGAATGTCAATACCCAATACATGAGCTGGGAAAAGAACTCCCAATACTCTCTCTCTGTCAAACCCGTCTAACACGTTTTCGAAGATGTGTATACCCTGTTACCTGATCTAGGTGATAGTGATATGTCTATTGTTCCTTCTTCTGTAAATAACACAAAAAACTTCTCCTTTCTTCAGTTTGTTAATCAATCAGTAATGCTATGATCATGTAGTAGGTTAATCGATCAGCTAAGATATAACCATGTAGTAGTTGATCCTCTAAATTGCATGATAACGATTTTTGCTTCGTTTGTTAGTTCTTTTGATTTTATATGCCTGGCTGGAACCTTTATGGAAGATTTCCAGTCGTCTGTGTTTGCTGGCTTTGAAAAATTTTGTAAACCAACTATGAAACTGACTACTCGTGGAAGGCGACCTGGGGTGGGTGGGTGGGGGTGGGGGGTGGGGGGGGGGGTCATATTAAAAAAGAGTTTTGTTCACTCATTAAGTCACAGGAAAATAAGTCTTATACCTTTTGCGCTTTTGTTATTGATGAATCTATGTTGGGTACAATAAAAGATGTTTTGTACGCCTGTGCATATGTACCACCAGAGGGTTCACCACACTATCGTTTTGTTGATTCTGATAATGGTATTGCTTTACTTGAAGACTTTGTACGTGACTGCTTGCTCTCTATTGGTGATGTTAAGAAGGTGGGGAGCGGGGGCGGGGGGGGGGGGGGGGGATGGAAGAGATGGAGCGGGTGCACGTGGAGTGAGGAGTGTGGGAGTGTCAGCTGAAGATGCCTTATGAAAGAGAACGAAGAGACGATGTTCAGTCAATGAACAATTCAATGTTACCGACTTTTGTGTGCATGTGCATTTGTGTGTGTGTGTGTGTGTGTGTGTGTGTGTGTGTGTGTGTGTGTGTGTGTGTGTGTGTGTGTGTGTGTTATTGGGGAGGGGGGGAGAGGTGTTTGCTTGCTTGTGGAGGGGGTGGGTGTTCCATTTTTTGGGTGTTTCCTTTCTTTCTGGGGGGAGAAAGTGGGGGGGATGGGATCTTGACAGACCTGTTGGTTGTCTGGCAGTGACAGCCACGTCAGTGTGTGGGACTATATGTATACTGGTTCAGCAGTGACAGCCACGTGACAGCCACATCAGTGTGTGGGGCTGTATGTATACTGGTTTAGGAGTGACAGCCATGTCAATGTGTGGGGCTACATGTATACTGGTTTAGGAGTGACAGCCACATCAGTGTGTGAGTTCTATGTATACTGGTTCAGCAGTGACAGCCACATCAGTGTGTGTGGGACAATATGCATACTGGTTTAGGAGTGACAGCCACATCAGTGTGTGGGACAATATGCATACTGGTTTAGGAGTGACAGCCACATCAGTGTGTGGGACAATATGCATACTGGTTTAGGAGTGACAGCCACATCAGTGTGTGGGACAATATGCATACTGGTTTAGGAGTGACAGCCACATCAGTGTGTGGTGCTATATGTATACTGGTTTAGGGGTGACAGCCACATCAGTGTGTGGGTTCTATGTATACTGGTTCAGCAGTGACAGCCACATCAGTGTGTGGGACAATATGCATACTGGTTTAGGAGTGACAGCCACATCAGTGTGTGGGGCTATATGCATACACGTTTAGGGGTGACAGCCACATCAGTGTGTGGGGCTGTATGTATACTGGTTCAGCAGTGACAGCCACGTCAGTGTGTGTGGGACAATATGCATACTGGTTTAGGAGTGACAGCCACATCAGTGTGTGGGGGGCTATATGCATACACGTTTAGGGGTGACAGCCACATCAATGTGTGGGGCTGTATGTATACTGGTTCAGCAGTGACAGCCACGTCAGGTGTGTGGGGCTGTATGTATACTGGTTCAGCAGTGACAGCCACACACATGTACGCATATGTGCACAGGCACAACACAATGCATGCTCGACACTTATATGCTTGTCCAAACACACAGTTAAACCCCTCTCTCTCTCTCTCACAGTCTCTCTCTGTCTGTCTGTCTGTCTGTCTCTCTCTCAGCATATGAGTATGTGTACCGAATTGTATATACAACCAACATGCATTGCTGGTTTCTAGTCATGATATAACCAGCCTAAATAGAAGTACTATTAACATTGTTTGTTAGTCTCCAGTCCTTGTATAACCTACCTAAACAGAAGTACCACTAACATTGCTGTTAGTCTCCAGTCACTGTATAACCTACCTAAATAGAAGTACCTCTAACACTGCTTGTTAGTCTTCAGTCACGATAACCTACCCCAGTCTTCAGTCACGATAACCTATCCCACAATGAACTCAAGTACACTCCTTGTTCGTCTCCAATCTCAAGACCGACAAGGGGTTTTACCCATACCCCAAAAGTCCCACAAAACAAACAACAATGTCAGTGTATGACCCTGTGTCTCTATGTCTGTATTCTGGATGTATGTGTGCATCTTCAATGAGTGTGAATGCAGGTGTGTTTGTGTATCTCGTTGTGCATGCATGGGTGCTTTTTTCATCTGTATTCATGTACGCAGGCAGGAGTATGTGTGCATTTTGTGTGTGTATGCTTATGCACGCAGGTGCATTTGTTTCTGTGTGAGTGCATGGGTCCATTTATGTGTGTATGTGTTTGTATGTGCTTGTATGTGTTTGTATTTGTTTGTGAATGCAGATATGCATGTATTAGAGAGAGAGAGAGAGAGAGAGAGAGAGAGAGAGAGAGAGAGAGAGAGAGAGAGAGAGAGAGAGAGAGAGAGAGCGTGTGCATGTGCTTCTACATACGTGTTTTTTGCATGCATGGATGTGCGTGTTTTTGTACATGCGCACATGAGCATGCATGTCTGTGCTTAAATACAGGCAATTGCTTGCATATATGTACTGTGTGTGCGTGAGTGTGTGTGTGTGTGTGTGTGTGAGTGTGTATTTCTCTGTGTGTGTGCGTGTGTGTGTGTGTGTGTGTGTGTGTGTGTGTGTGTGTGTGTGTGTGTGTGTGTGTGTGTGTGTGTGTGTGTGTGTGAGTGAGTATAACACTATTAGGGGTGAATCACCGTTGCCCGTTTTAGAGCTTGATTTTGATAGGAGTGATCATTCTGTTAATCAGGATGGGGTCCATTTGTTCTTTCAGTCACTTAAGAGTGGCTAAGAGTGACAGTTCTCTACATCAGGGACATATCCTTTCGTTCTTCTTTCAGTCACTTAGAGTGGCTAAGAGTGACAGTTCTCTACATCAGGGACATATTCTTTCGTTCTTTCATTCACTTAGAGTGGCTTAGAGTGACAGTTCTCTATATCAGGGACATATCCTTTCGTTCTTTCAGTCACTTAGAGTGGCTAAGAGTGGCAGTTCTCTACATCAGGGACATACCCTTTCGTTCTTTCAGTCACTTAGAGTGGCTAAGAGTGACAGTTCTCTACATCAGGGACATATCCTTTCGTTCTTTCAGTCACTTAGAGTGGCCAAGAGTGACAGTTCTCTACGTCAGGGACGGATCCTTTTCTTTCAGTCATTTAGAGTGGCTAGGAGTGATGGTTCTCTATATCAGGGACGGATCCTTTTCTTTCAGTCATTTAGAGTGGCTAGGAGTGATGGTTCTCTATACCAGGGACGGATCCTTTTCTTTCAGTCATTTAGAGTGGCTAGGAGTGATGGTTCTCTATACCAGGGACGGATCCTTTTCTTTCAGTCATTTAGAGTGGCTAGGAGTGATGGTTCTCTCTATACAAGGGACGGATCCTTTTTCTTTCAATCATTTAGAGTGGCTAGGAGTGATGGTTCTCTATACCAGGGACGGATCCTTTTCTTTCAGTCATTTAGAGTGGCTAGGAGTGATGGTTCTCTATATCAGGGACGGATCCTTTTCTTTCAGTCATTTAGAGTGGCTAGGGGTGATGGTTCTCCATATTAGGATGGGGTCCATTTGTTCTCTCAATCGTCCAGGGTGGCTAAAAGCGATAGATCTCAGCGTCAGGAGGGTCTCCATTTGTACCTTCAGGTAGTTGGAGAGGCACTCTGGCCCGTGGGAAGCAAAATTTTATATTTGATTACAGACATACTTTTTTCCTTTCAAAAAATGAGACAAAATCTTTTTTGTTAAAGAATATGACAAATGTGTGCATGCATGTGTGGGTGTGTATGTGTTGGCATATACATGTGTGCATACAAGGGTGCGGTCTCTTGTGAGAATAATGTGAGTGGCCATCTGTTTTATGCGTAAATGAGGGTGATAGCTTTCGCATATGATTTTATGTTATGGTTCAAAAGTTTTGTTACTCAGAAATCAGTTTTATATAAATGCTTTGGTAAGATTAAACGTGTAAACTTTGGCGCTTATTATTATATGGTTATGAAGACCGTCAAAAGTTACAAAATTTAGAAGAGTGGGGGTTTAGTTGCCGCCGAGGACATTGACGAAACAAAGTACAGGACAAGACACGATGCATTTCGACCGCTTGGGTCTTCTTCAAGTGAAAAAAGAAAAAAAGGGATCACATTTAACATTTAGGACAGTACAAATAAAGAACGAAGAGAGACTTGTCTGATGTCCACGTGGTATGCTGTGAAGAATGGCCGACAGAAGGAAATGACAGAGGGGATTATGGGAGAGGAAGAGGGCAGGTGGGGGGGTGGGGGGGGGGAAGACCCAAGCGGTCGAAATGCATCGTGTCTTGTCCTGTACTTTGTTCGTCAATGTCCTCGGCGGCAACTAACCCCCACTCTTTCTAAATTTTGCTTCGTTCTCCGCCATCAGTCGCTCCATTTTGAAATTTTCAAAAGTTACAAGATATTTTTTCGTGTGTAAATGCTTTGGCAAGATTAAACATGTTAACTTGCACGCTTGATATCATATGTTTATGATCAACACGTTTGTCTGCAGAGGAATTCTTAGTTGAAGACAAGGGCAATAACCCCTGACCGCCTATCGGTCGCAGGAGGGGAAGGGATGGAACGGCCGCGGTTTGTTTAAACAGCGCACTTCTGCTGACAGCTGCCAGCTTCCTCGCGCTTACCTGCCACAAGCTTTCCTCACTACGCGTAATGTGATACTAGCTGTCTGGCTGATAGTGTGTTAAAAACAGGATGCTATGTTTCTTCATTAATACTTTGCGCCAGAATGCAACGAACTGTGGTTGCTTGATGTCACTGTATTGTGGGGTTTCTGGCTGACAGAACGATACCAAACATGAATGCGTCTTCTTTCAAACGCATTGCTGACAAGCACCACAAAGATCTCTGCCAACAAAAAAACGATGTGAAATGAAATCGCAACTCAGTGGAGAGCATGCGTTCCTGACTCTTATCACGCTCAACCTGGTGCACATTGAACATGCATATCTTTCCTTTACAACTGACAGAAAATTAGTCGCGGGACTCCTACCCGTCAGCCGGTACTGGGCCTGAATAAACAGTGTCGCTCTGGTCAGCTTCACTGGGAACGCGGCGGCGGTTTCCCTACCACGGCCTGGGCATGTTTTGCTTGTTTATCTGCGAGCTCTACGTGCTTGTGAAGCATGCCGAAACTGATTCTATCACAGCCACACTATGCTTTTAGTGAAGCAAGATTTTAGCATGCCACACATGCAGATGTCAGTCATAACAATGAAATGCTTCCTACCTGACCAAGTTCTTTCGCCCGTTTGAATCATTTGAAACTGATGTCACATATACACTCACCAATGCAAAATGTTGTCTCATTTTCATCTTCATGGTGAGCCTACTCACGACTGGAGAGAGAGAGAGAGAGAGAGCACACACACACACACACATTGACAGAAACACACACACCAACAACAGCGGTATATAAACAGATGGAACACACACACACACACACACACACACACACATTGAAATTTATTTCCACCCCACACCTACTTTAACTGGAATGACACACTGACACACACAGACATCTGCACCTGTGAGTGCGCACACATGTGCGCAAGCACATCCACAAAAATATTACAACAAAAACAGCATCTCTCTCCGTCTCTCTCTCTCTCTCTTCCAGGCATTGATTCTCTTCTGTTTTTGTGTGTGTGTGTGTGTGTGTGTTAACCATTTCCTCCTCTTTCTATTTATAGCGTTTATGTATGCCTACTTCAATTCTAGATTAGTTTTGCTGATGTTGTTATTGCATTTTCTATATATTTGCCTTTATTGTGGGCCGAATGTAAAAAAGCCATTTTGTGCTAATTCCGCTTTTTCCCTCATTAAAAAAGATTCGTTCGTTTGTTTGTTTGTCTTTCTCTCTGTTTATCTCAATTGTAACTGGCTTAATCAATTAATTGGTTTTAATTGAGAAGGGTAAAATATTTAACCGGGAATGCTTGTCACCTCTTACGCATTTGCGATTTTATTGGATTTGAAATGTTCCGATTGTGGGAAGTATGTCTGGTTTTGCGGGGAGACATAGGCCATGTGTTTTTCCATTATCACCTGCAGTTTTGTATCCTGTGTTTTCTGTGACCATGCCTGTCTTTTCAGTAAGTTGAATTTTTACCTCGCAGTCCGTAAGACAACCAGTGTTACAAAGTCAGAATGTTACAGAACAGAATCCGACGGAGTTCACCAAACGCATGTTGCTAGGGACACAACATGCTGGGGGCTGGACAAGTTAGTTCTGGTTAACCATATGTTGTGTCTACCAGCAATGAAAACAGACATTTTAAATACAAGAAAAATAGAAAATCAGCTTTGTCAGGTCCAAGCATCTCCATCTGGCTTTAAGGACGACGACAATGATACAGGCACATCAGCCTGTTGGTGTCTCCACTCGTTCAATAATCTTGCTGTTGGCCATTTGTCAGCTGTGCTTCGACTTTCTCCAAGAGCTAGATTGGTTCTCCTCTTGGGACGGTCTAGCAAAACAGTTTGGCTTTGTCCTTGAGCTCAATATGCTAATCAGACAGACTGGTTCCCACTGTGGGTTGTTAGGTTCTTCACTTTTGTCTGGTAGAATTTTGCCGACAGAACATACTTTGAATGCACCAAAAGTATCATGGATAGCAGTTTCTGGATAGCAGGCATATGAAGCTGTAGTTAGGAGATTTTTCAATCTGAAACTTTCTCACTGATCCAGATCCTCTCAAAAGAATGTCTGATGCAGACATAAGCCAAGTGACCCACTCTGTTGCATTTACTGGACAGCACCTTTGCTGCTGGACCATTTTTTATGCCTACATCAAGTTTCATTACATGGACAGTTAGTTGTTTTGGGTCATGCAGCAGTGACCCTTTCACCTTTTCAGTGATCTGTAGTGCATCTACTGTTGCTGTCCTCGAGTCTGCAAGTTCTTTATTGGTCACTTCTCTTATGGACAGAGTTTTAACTGTTTCCTAAAGAGTAAGCCATGCTCCCATGTCAAACAACTCCATCTTAGCCAAGAGATTATGAACCTGTTTCTAACCATCATGTTAACAATGTCAACCTTGTATGCACTAGCCTTTTCCATTCTAGTATGCAACCAAAAACACAATGTTTGTGATCGTCTTCCACTGAGCTGGACTAAAACTGGACTTGGAGCATGGGCAGTAAAACAATTAAAGGATACTTCGGCAAGACAGTTGCACACTCATTCTGGTCTTCTGCTGGGAGCCTTTGATCTGGATTGTTGAGGTTAGCTCTCGCCAGTAGACATGCAAAACATGTGTAAATTTCAATGTCTTCCTCACAAATGCGGGTTTTGAATTAGTCCCACCCTAATGGCCTTTGGATTTGTTGTTGTGCCAATAGCCTGCAGAAAGATGTTGAACTTCATCTTCTACTTGTTCAGTTCTGCACTGGGGCTGCCGCTACCATTGCGGAGTGGATCTGGCATTCTTACAATGACAGACTCTGCCATGGTCATGGGTTTGTAGATCCTGGTACCATACACTGATACACTGTTATGCTGCGCACTGCAGCTGTATGAGGATCAGACACTGCATGTTTTCAAGGTGTATTTAATACAAACTTTAGGATATGTGCCTCTGCCACCATCATGCAGAGCTGAAGCTAGTACGGTGTATACTATTCTGATATGGGCCTTACACACCTACTCCAAACACAGCTTACGTTACAAAGGATAATAAACACTTTAATGAATGGATCTGCCAAATAGTTCTAATTCAGTGTTTTCAAACATTATAGATAGATATGTGACAAACTGAAAGTGTGAGAGAATTCTGTACCAAGTGTATTGACTAGTACAATGCCAATATATGAGACAAACAGACTGTGCCTTTTAACAAATGGACTGACATAGTATAATCTGCACTGGAGAACTGGTGAACGCCAACAGACATTGTTTGGTTCTTGCAGATTTTTTCCATTCAATTTCCTGGAAAAATCGATGACATTTTCAGTATGTACTGGAATCACAGAGGCAGTCAAGCAGTACAAGCACTTAGCAGGAATTCTGTTATACTCACAACATCGCAGAAGAATGTTTTAAACTGTGGAAATCATCAAACCATGCAGGGATTGAACAGATTGACTCAACTTTCCATCAGCAAAAGTATAAGATCACCATGTGTACACAAGAGAGAGCAAGCATATCTTTATCTCCCCCTAAACTGGAATGAACTATTTCAAACAATTCTGATCCACACTTACTGTCAGTTTTGGTCCAGCTCAGAGTCCTGCTTCATCTCATTCCCACTCAGCAGTTTTTCATTTCTGAGAAAGATTGCCAAGTTCTCCATTTTGTTCTTTATGTACACTGAGCAAGAGGAAAAGCTTGCTCCTGGAGTTGTCTAAGATTACAAGAAATCTGATCTGTTAACATCTTTACTCCCTGAGAAATGTAACATTATGATTTTTATACTTTCTGAACCATACTGGTAAAATGTGCTTCAATGAAAACTTTCCTACCTCCGGAAGTCGTAAAAGGTATTCTGCCTGTTTCTAATGTTATTTTGGGATCAGTTTAATTCTTTCAACCTTTCAATATTTAGATTAGCTAGTTATTTGTTATATGTTATTGCTCGTTTTTTTGTAACCCCCCCTCCCCCCTTCTACAATTTTTTGTTGGCGATGTTAAAAACTTAACAAAGTTTTGCTGTTTTTTTTTTATGCTAGAGTCTAAAGTCATCATCCCGATGAAAAGACTTTAACACATTTAGCAGTTTGTATACCTAATTATGCACAAGGGAAGTAACTCCCGCTCACGCTAACGTCGGTGCAACGCTTGTTGACTGTTTGAAAATGTCGAAGCGACGATGTAATGCGCCTACTCTTCGTGAGAACGAACTTGTGCTGGATTCAGACAGTGCATCAGATGCGGAACTGTCGAATGATAGTTCTGACGAGTTTGTTCCAAGTAATTCTGGCGAAAGCGAGTCGGAAATTGAGTGAGATTAAGTAGGTTACCAGTTGTTGTTCCTGAACCATGACCTTCGACTCCTCGAGCTCCTGATGCTTTTGAAACAAGAACTTTAGGGCCGTGGTGCACGAAATCGAGGAGTGACTCGCGCAAGTGCACAGCGTGCATTTAAGGATCAAACTGACCACTATGGACAGAGAAAGGCATTGGTGAGCCACCACACACTCCGCAGGTCACAGGTGAGATTATGTACATGTGTCTGTGCGTGTGCGCGTGCGTTCATGTGTGTTTGAGAAGTGGGTGTGGCAGTTGAAACTCGTTTCACTGCACTAAAATTGTTGACTGCAGAAATGCCCTTTCTCTCTCTCTCTCTCTCTCTCTCTCTGATCATACTGTGCTAAAAATTTAGTTGTTGGAAGGTACAGTAGTTAGGGGAGAGTGGGGGAAGTGTGTCTGTGTCTGTGTGTGCATGCATGCATGTGTGGGTGCAGAAAACAGTCTTACTTTAGCTTACCAGAACTGTTCAGGACCTGAGGATCTTTCTGGCTCTGCTGTTTGTGATGGGGCTTGTGGACAAGCCAGACATCAAGAGCTACTGGAGCACAAACCCAGCGCTTGAAACACCTATCTTTGGGAAAAGTATGAGCCGCAATCACTTTGAGGCTATACTTATGGCCTTCATTTGAAGGACAATACTGAAAATGTGCCCCGGAATGACCCAGCTCATGACAAGCTGTTCAAGGTCAGGCCACTCATCACAAAGTTGCAGGAAAGATTTGGTGCTGTGTACAATCCAAAACAAAACTTGGCTATAGTCAATGACATCATGACTTGGTCGTGTGGGATTTCGGCAGTTTATTCCAAGCAAACCAGTCAGATATGGCATCAAACTGTACGTGTTGTGAGAGTGACTCCTCTTATCTTTGCAAGATGGAGATTTATTCCGGGAGGCATGAGGAACAAAGTGAGAAGGACCATGGACCCAACGTCATCAGAAGATTTCAATGGAAAGGGCCACACCATATTCATTGATAGTTTTTTTTTTTTCATCTGTGGATCTCTTCAAGGAAGTGTGAAAGAAGGCCACAACCCTGACAGGAATAATCCACAAAGACTGGCGTGGTTTTCCAAGTCAGCTGGCTGACAAAGAGCTGTAACAAGTCATCATGCCGAATGAAGCCGACCGCAGCAACACCAGTGCCAGCCTCCATTGATGTAGTCAGATACCATGACAAGAAGATGGTGACACTGTTTTCCACCAAGACCACAAACCAGCCCATCATGGTTCCGGGGTTTGTACAAATGTACAGCAACATGAATGGAGTAGACCAATTCGACCAGCATATCCAGTACTATTCCTTCCACAGGAAGACCTGGAAATGGTGAAGAGGTCCTGCTTCCATCTGCTTCACCAGGCCAAGGTACAGGCCTACCTGATAATGAAGATCAACAACCCAGGAAAGAAGGTCAGTCAGCTGCAGTTTACCACTGCACTGACTCAGCAAATGTTGGCTGACACACCGCCACTCAAAGCTTTCAAGCGCCGTCCCTCTGACCCTCCAGCCAGACAGACTAGGACAAACACTTCCTCACCAAAGTACCTGACACAGCTACCAAGCAATACCCAACCAGTATGTGTGTTGTCTGCTCTGTGAGAAAGGACAGTGCCAGCCACAGCCACCAAGCAGTACCCACCAGAGTGTGTGTTGTCTGCTCTGTGAGAAAGGACAGTGGGAAGGGATACAAAGTGAGGAAGGAGGCCGGGTATGAGTACCGCGAGTGTGACAAAGGACTTTGCCTGGGTGACTGCTTTGAGAGTTACCACACCAATGGTTTACGAGCAGCCAAGAGTGGATGAGGGGGGGGGAAGGAGATCATTAGAACAATCCCAAGCTGTGCGTTAGATTTTTTGGTACGTGATAGATTTTTTTTGCTTTTGAGTGTGTTTTTCTGCTACTGTGAGAAAGGGAAGCGTGCATTTTCAATGTGGAATGTGGAACACCGACTTCGTTCTCTGCTACAATTGTGACACATTCTTTGGTGAACAGTGTGGATTATCTGTGGTATTCATTTATAGTTAGATTACATTCTTGTTACACCAGTTTTCTGTGGATTACTATAAACTTCAGAGAAAGAAAACAGGTTACTGGCTATGTGCTGTGCGTCGCCTGTTTCTGTTTGTTGTATATTGTTTAAAATAATTATTACTGTAAAAGTGTTCACTTGTGTTATTTAGTCACTTCAACCTTTCAAAACAAACACACTGCCAATACAAACAAAAATTTAAAAGCAAACACATACTTTATTTTTGCCAATTGGGGGGGGGGGGGGGGGGGGGGGGGGGGGTGTCACCAACCGTGACAATGTATGCTAAAATCTACTTGGGCTATTTCTCCCGTTTTCTTTTTTACTTGGTATGAATAGGATTAAGGGGAGAGGTGGCACGAAAATTTGACCGTATTCTTTCAAATATGTTTTGGGTTTTAAAATGTGTTTTTGTGCTCAAGAAAGTCTGTTGAAACCATCTTTGGTGTTCATTTTGTCTATCTTCACATTTTTCTTAGTAAAAAATGATTTTATTTCAAGGAGGTATGTGTGAAAATTGCTTACCTTTTTTATTTTCAAACACTGTTTTCTCAAAATCACTTTTTTTCGACAATGGTTGATGTGCAAGGAACACAGTATCTCAGGATCCAGACTAGCTAGCTTGCTAACTTTTTTTTCTTTTAATCAGAAATGATTTCTGTATGCAATTATGTTATTTTTAAATCAAAACAGCACTTATCATTTGATATTTCTATTTGTAATATTCAAAAGCAATGAAACGCGAAGCCTGATGGCCACCATATGGAAAAAAAATTATTGAAAAAAAAAAAAGCAGTTTAGATATATAAAAATCCTTTTGTTACTGCTTTACTATAGCTCAGAAAAACAAGAAAAGTCATGTTTCAAGTGCCTAACATGTCTGCCATGATAGAAATACAATTCTTGTTATGAACAGTTTCATTTTTCATCATTTTGTGGTCCCCTAATCACACAAGAGCTTTGAAATCGGCCAAATATGTTTTTTTCCCATTTTAACATAAATGGTAGAAAAAAAAATGAAGAAGATTTAAAAGAACAATGGTTTAATTTTCATGCCACCTCTTGCCTTTAATTTAAATGAAAAAACTAACTTACTATCTGAACCACATGCTATTTTGGATTATCATACCAACACTGTAAAATATATGGTATTGATTTCACAGTTTTACTAACAAATTTCATACCTACAGAAAGTATGTAAATACAGCTATAAGTCTGACAGTTCATTGTAAAAATCCTAATGTAATACAGCTAAAAGTTTGACAGTTCATTGTAAAAATCCTAAAACAAAGATACATAATACAAAAGTATAAAAATGCTGCTTGTCAGGAACTGGAACATGACGGTAAAAAAAAAAAAAAAAATGAAGAATTGAAATATTTGAAAACAGTTTTACTAACAAATTTCATACCCACAAAAAGTATGTAAATACAGCTAAAAGTTTGACAGTTCATTGTAAAAATCCTAAAACAAAGATACATAATACAAAAGTATAAAAATGCTGCTTGTGGGGAACTGGAACATGACAGTAAAAAAAAAAAGATTTGAAATATTTGAAAACAGTTTTACTAACAAATTTCATACCTACAGAAAGTATGTAAATACAGCTAAAAGTTTGACAGTTCATTATAAAAATCCTAAAACAAAGAAAGATACATAATACAAAAGTATAAAAATGCTGCTTGTGGGGAACTGGAACATGACAGTTAAAAAAAAAAAAATTTAAAAAAAAATGGAATTCATACCTTGCTCCCACTGATTCTATAGCAATTTTGTATGCATGGATAAATTTTTCATTTTATTTTTGTGTGAGATATATGGAGAGGGTCATTTGAAATATATCTATGTATGCACTATGTATCCAATGAATTATTAAAATCTAAACCACTTATTGCCTTTCCTATCAATATATTGCACATCAGTTTAACACAGGTACGTACATTCATGGTTAGGCTTATTAGACAATGCTAAAGAATGCAGGGTGGCACACAACATAATGAAAGGATCTTGAGACCAATGAGAATTGGAACATGGCCTAACAACAGTTTGGGGGAGTGCAGAAAGGCTGTATTAGTGTGTATAAGGGGAGGTAGTGAGTCTGGGGCAAGTCTGTGTGGAGAAGAAAGGGATGGGTTCATCAGCGTATGGCAGAGGTCATGGAGAGTTTATTCCTTTGATACTGATACAGCAGTGCCCATCCTTTCCATGGAGTTCACAGATGATGGCCAGTTCCACTCCAATAACAGTGAATACTGATACAACAGTCCTCCTAATGTAGAGTTCACAGATCGCGGACAGTTCCATACCAGTACTACTGGTACAACAACCCTCTCACTGTGTAGTTCACAGATTTTGACAGTTCCATACCAGTAATACTGATACAACAACCCTCTCACTGTGGAGTTCACAGATCGCGGACAGTTCCATACCAGTTATACTGATATAACAACCCTCTCACTGTGGAGTTCACAGATCATGGACAGTTCCATACCAGTAATACTGATACAACAACCCTCTCACTGTGGAGTTCACAGATCGCAGACAGTTCCATACCAGTACTACTGATACAACAGTCCTCTTAATGTAGAGTTCACAGATCGCGGACAGTTCCATACCAGTAATAATGGTACAACAACCCTCTCACTGTGGAGTTCACAGATCGCAGACTGTTCCATACCAGTAATACTGCTACAAACAACCCTCTCACTGTGGAGTTCACAGATCATGGACAGTTCCTTACCAGTAATACTGATACAACAACCCTCTCACTGTGGAGTTCACACAGATCGCAGCCAGTTCCATACCAGTAATACCAATATAACAATCCTCTCATTGTGGAGTAAACAGATGATGGCCAGTTCCACTCCAATACCAATACAACAGCCCTCTCACTGTGGAGTTCACAGATAGCGGACAGTTCACTCCAACGATACTAATAACAGCAATCCTCTCCCTGTTGAGTTCACAAAAAAGGGAGAGTACCACTCCAATAATACTGATACAGCAGACTGTCATGTGGACTTGGACAGATCCACTCCAATCATACAGGTACAGCAGTCCCCTCCCTGTGGAATTCACAGATGTTGCACAATGCCACTGCATTAATACTGATCTGGGAGATTCATCAGCGTGCCATTTACAGCATTCTTTTCCTGGCTGCCCAACCACTGCATCCAAAACGAAGCAGGCACAACATGGCAGTGGTGTTCCTGACAAAGCACCTGCATAGACCTGGGCCAGGATGCACTTCCGTAAGCTATCCATGACACCGATGGGCCGGTGCATCGTTGTCTGAAGACAATCTTGCACCTGGACACAGTACCAAAAAATATCTTTACATCATGACATGGTAACAACACGACAGGACAAGTCAATGCTACCACGTGACATGTCATTAAATGATTAATACAACATGACAAAACAAAATGACATATCCTCAACACAACACAAAATGAGCCATCAACCCAAGTGATATATGATCAACACAAAGCAATACACACAATGGGACTGGTCATCAAAACAAACCGATTCATCATCAATGCTAAGCGTCATGTCACCAACACGATAATTCTGTTCATGCTTTGGACAGCCCAGCAGTGTTTGTTGGGAAATTTGTGCCACGCAACAGTGTGGTCCCAGTCTTCCCATCTGAGCCTGTAGCAAACTCAATTTTTGGGTTGGAGCCAGTCGAGGCAGGAAAATCCCACACAGCTCTGATGTGAATCAAACCCACAACCTCCCAGCCAGGAATCTGCGATGCTAACCACTTCACCATGGCGGCTGATACTCTTTGCAAGTTGATCAACCACCTTGATTTCTCAACTGTCAAAATGACCAGAGCCCAAGCAAAAAACCATCAGATTCCAAAGAGGGTACAGTTAAAAAGCAAGTCTGATGTTCAGGGCAATTCCTTGCCAGCTGAGATCTCACACATTTACTGAAAGCCAGACTCTCAGCTACTTAACTGCAAACCAGATTCTGTCATGTGAACAGATCCTGGGTTCCTAGGCTTCCTAGAATTGGCCCAGAACAGGATCAAGAATCCATGCTACCACGTGGCCAAGCCGACCAAACAGATCACCCCCCCCTCCTCAAAGTGGATCAGTCACCAACAACAACAAGAGAGAGATCCACACACCTCTCCAGCTAACAAAGTGAGTAACCCAGTGGATTCCAACTCAACTCATCATGAACATCCCCTCTTTATAATGAGACAACATGGTGAAAAGTCTGCCCAAAGAAAGACCAATCTGACTGAGGTTCTATTACTTGTATATTTTACTCTTAAATACACAAGTTGGTGTGTGAAAGTATGCTTCACTTGTGTCAGTTCTTTGTTTTTCATACATTATTTCATGCTTCTGAAATGGAAAATGGGAAACTGTATACTGGGGAGACTTTCTCCCCATTATCAGAAAAGCCTGATACAGAGGGACACACACACACACAGAGTGACAAAAAGAGAGAAATAGAAACAGAAAGGAAAAAACACAGACACTTACACACTCACTTCCATGCACATGCATGCATGTGCGCACACACACACACACACTCACAGAGCGGAGACCATACCAGGGCAGATTATATCACAAACAGGTCTATCACATACATAACTTGAGAGAGACAAAACAAATGGTGGGGGTAGGTGGTGAGAACAAATATTCAAAACAATATTTTCATCTATTAAAAAAAAAAAAATCCTGCATTTCTAATCGATCAATCAAAAACAAAATGTAAGGGGTTTTCTTTCAGATTTTTTTCAAACCACAGCAGCAACGAATGGAGTAAATGGAGAACAAAGGTGGAGGGGGGGGGGGGTCTGGAGAAGACGGGGTGAAAGGGTGGAAAGGGAGGGAAGGAAGCCCTGTGGCTGCTCCCAGGGGGAACCGCCCTACTGCATCACCCCTGGCAACACATGGTGAAGAAACATGGGAGAGGGGGAAGGGGAGGGGAGGGCAAAAAAATGCTCAGGAGTCGGCAACCACCACAGCTTTTCTTGGTTCCCTCCCTCACTTGTCGCCAAGACCAATATTTACTGCTACACATATAACACAGGGCACAACCCCCAGACCAAGGGAGAGAACTGCAAAACATGAACAGAAAGGAAGCGCATGCTATGTACTTTCCCTTTGTTTCTGAAAGCGCTAGCAGGGAGTGACAATGGGACAGAGAATGTTGACCTACTGTTTCAAAGAGGCTGAAACAGTTTCATAATGTATGGTGTGACAGCCAATTGAAACACCTGGTGTTAGGAGTTTTCTTTCATACATTCACCTACAATGTAAAGGGGGGAAAAAATAAAAAGTACACTATGACACATTTAGTTGGAGCAGAATACAATGTGAACACTAAACCTTTTCACCACTGAATTTTCTTTGTATGCAACATGTAACAGACTCCCACATTTATTTCCCCATGTGACATAGGAATGCTTCCATTTTCTCTTGTTTTTGTTTACACCATACTATTCCACATCACACCCAATCCTGCCCAAGAATCTACTGATTTGATGTGCATGTGTCAAAGTAATGTTAATGACTGATCAACAGTAATGCTAATGACTGACCAACAGTTCTGTTAATGACTGACCAACAGTAATGTGATCAACAGTAATGTTAATGACTGACCAACAGTTCTGTTAATGACTGACCAACAGTAATGTTAATGACCGACCAACAGTAATGTTAATGACTGACCAATGACTGACCAACAGTGATGTTAATGACTGACCAACAGTGATGTTAATGACTGACCAATGACTGACCAACAGTAATGTTAATGACTGACCAACAGTAATGTTAATGACTGACCAACAGTTCTGTTAATGACTGACCAACAGTTCTGTTAATGACTGACCAACAGTGATGTTAATGACTGACCAACAGTAATGTTAATGACTGACCAATGACTGACCAACAGTAATGTTAATGACTGACCAACCTAATTTCCCCCTTGAAATCTATTATCCCAACGTCAGTGATCCTGCTGGTCTATGTCACTGCCACTTGAACTAGCATCCATTTCAGACGATCACATTCAATCTGTTTCAAGCATGCCCTAATAGTTTACAATGATGTCCAAGCCATCTCTTGGATCAGTGCCTGTGCCTCCAAATCATCCACGTAAAAAATGGATTCTCCTCTATCACCATCACGTGGAAGCCGCTCTAAAATCATTGCATCTTAACACAATCCTTTCGAAACAACCAGTTCCAACATATACACATGTTGCACTGGATGTGTGAATGCTGTCTGACTGGACGTTAGGGGAAACGTGGTGGACAGACTGATTCATCACTGTCAAAACACAGCCTGTAATGCATGGCACATACTTGATTTACACTCCAGATAAAATTGGGGCCACTGACGTGCATCAAAACCACCACTGGGGTTGGTGACCCATGTATCCCTGGTCCTGAAATACAATGTTAGGGGATAAAACAGTACTTTACAAGGCAAAGCTTGGGAGCGTCCACCATGAAGACAGCTGCTCCAATCACGCCAGTGGCCAATAGGATCTTGTCCTCCTGCACTCCCTCAGTACCATCCTGTCAACACATCACCAACAGGAAGTCTGTCATGCTGTATGTCATCCCCTTTTATTACTCACTGTTGGATTTGTACTAGTTCAGCCCAACCCCGATTGTAAAGGCAGCACACAATATCTTGATGTTCAACGTTGTTTACTGTTCTCACAATGTACCTCTTGGCAGTCTGTTCTCTCCACTCACACACACGCTCCCCCTTTCTCTGCACAAGTATGCCCATTTTACCTCTCTCCAACCAACTTCATACACACACACACACACACACACACACACATCCTACTCTGTACACATACATATATTTTCCATCACATCTCGCTCGCTTGCTTACACACACACACACACACACACACACACACAAAGCATGCACACATGCGCATACATTCTCCTCTCAACACTCACACACATCTCTTTATATACACAAATAATGGTTCATGTTTATCAGTAATGACTAGTACATCACTCCTTTAGATGACAAAAGACCAATAACACATCAGTCTACAACTAAAGACCACCATTCCATCCAGATTACCCACTGCCCCATCCCATCACACATCATCTCTACAACTAAAGACCATCATTCCACCCAGATTACCACTGCCCCATCCCATCACACATCAGTCTACAACTAAAGACCATCATTCCACCCAGATTGTCCACTGCCCCATCCCATCGCACATCAGTCTACAACTAAGACCATCATTCCACCCAGATTACCCACTGCCCCATCCCATCACACATCAGTCTACAACTAAAGACCATCATTCCACCCAGATTCCCCACTGCCCCATCCCATCACAGACTGGGACAGCCCAGCATTCCATCCACACTCTCCCTCTCCTCCATCCCATCAAAGACAAACACACAACTGAAGACCAGCATTCCCTCACACTCCTCCTTTCCTGTCCCATCACACAACACCTGCATATAACAGGAGACAGAAGATTCCGGCCCTCACTCCCTTTCCCCTCATCCCATCAGAGTCAGATGTGGCTGAAGATCAGCATTCCAGCCCATACTCCCTTCTCTGCACCATCCCATCACAGTTCAACTTATACTGGAAGACCAGTAGTCCAGGTCACACTCCACCCCCCCCCTTCTCCCCCTCCAATCCCCTCACACACCATCATACAAACCTACACCTGTTTCCCTAACCCATCACAAACCAGCTAACAGTCAAGCACCAGCATTCCAGCCTCCCCCATCCCATTACAGACCACCATAAAACTTAAGACATGCATTCTAACCCCTTTTCCCCTCCCCCTTAGCACCCCCTCCCCCACCCTTTCCCCCCAACCCCACAATTCTTTCACAGACCATCATACAACTAAAGACCTACATATCAGCCCCCATTCCCTCTCTCCCCCATACTGTCACAGACCAGCCTATGAGTAAGACCAGCATTCCAACCCTACTCCCTCTCCCCCATTCGATCACAGCATACAACTGAAGACCAGCGTTCCAACCCTACTCCCTCTCCCCCATTCGATCACAGTATACAACTGAAGACCAGCATTCCAACCCTACTCCCTCTCCCCCATTCGATCACAGCATACAACTGAAGACCAGCATTCCAGCCCACACTCTTTTTCCCCCACCTAATCACAGACCACATACAACTGAAGATAACATTCAAGTTCACACTCCATGTTTCCCATTCCATCACAGACTGGTGTACAACCCAACACCAGCATTTCAGCCCTCACGGCCACTCCAGCATCTCATCACTGGCTGGCCTACAACCCAACACCAGCATTTCAGCCCTCACGGCCACTCCCCCATCTCATCACTGGCTGGCCTACAACCCAACACCAGCATTTCAGCCCTCACGGCCACTCCCCCATCTCATCACTGGCTGGCCTACAACCCCAACACCAGCATTTCAGCCCTCACGGCCACTCCAGCATCCCATCACTGGCTGGCCTACAACCCAAACACCAGCATTTCAGCCCTCACGGCCACTCCAGCATCTCATCACTGGCTGGCCTACAACCCAACACCAGCATTTCAGCCCTCACGGCCACTCCCCCATCTCATCACTGGCTGGCCTACAACCCAACACCAGCATTTCAGCCCTCACGGCCACTCCAGCATCTCATCACTGGCTGGCCTACAACCCAACACCAGCATTTCAGCCCTCACGGCCACTCCAGCATCTCATCACTGGCTGGCCTACAACCCAACACCAGCATTTCAGCCCTCACGGCCACTCCAGCATCTCATCACTGGCTGGCCTACACCCAACACCAGCATTTCAGCCCTCACGGCCACTCCAGCATCTCATCACTGGCTGGCCTACAACCCAACACCAGCATTTCAGCCCTCACGGCCACTCCAGCATCTCATCACTGGCTGGCCTACAACCCAACACCAGCATTTCAGCCCTCACGGCCACTCCAGCATCCCATCACTGGCTGGCCTACAACCCAACACCAGCATTTAACATGCAAACTCACCGATAGTCACCATGAAGCTGCTGCAATTCAGTTGACCAGATTCAAGTAGAGCTGTGTAAATTTCATCCCTTTTCAAATACACCACCGTCAAGACTCCTCAGCCACACCTTTGTATTTTCGACGAGGGAACAGGTCTAGAAGAGAAAGCTCTGAAAACACATCCATCAGCCAACCAATAAAATAATTATCAACTATCACCAAACAACTTCTGTCAATAACCAAACCAATGAATGAAATAATCATCAATTTTCACCAAATCATACAAACTCTGTTGATAACTCAATGTTTATCTAATCACATAAATTCTGTCAACTGTCTTATCAATAAAATTATCAATAACTATAACTCAATGTTTATCTAATCACATAAATTCTGTCAACTGTCTTATCAATAAAATTATCAATAACTGAACTAATTCTATCAATAACCTAAATCAACAAACAATTGTCAAACCACACGGATTCTGTCAATGATCCAATCAATAAAACTATCATCAAATCAGATTTCTGTCTACAACTGTAACCAATGGAACAATCATCAAATAAAAAAAGTGAAAATCCACAGCCAAACAGCTTCTGGGGCAGTAATCTACCACAGAGGCACCATCTTTGGGGCATGGTATGACAGAAGACACAGAGCTTATTCCTCTCCGTCCACTGTTTTCACCTTCCATGACCTGAACCAGATACCTGTTTACTGCGGGGAGGACACATGGATTCCACCCTCAATCGTAGATCAAACTCATAACAATCAGTTCCCCAGGCAAATGCTCTACTCACATGAATTGGACACCCTCTAATTGTAAATATTAACTATCAAATTAGGGTCTGTTCATCATAGCCCAGTTGACCTTGTGGGTCCTTTCAAGGTTATCACCATTTGAAAAAAGATCACTCCTGTCATCAAATCTAAAAAAAAAAAAATACACTACATATTTATTGTACACACAATTCATAACACACTAATTCAGCAGTTGGCATTTTTAGGCTTGGATAGAACTAAACCCTGTTAAGTATAATAGCCGTTAACTCGGTGTATCACCATTTTAGTGTCTAGTGTTTCTTGTGTGCATGTTTTGTTGTTTTTCCCTTGTTTGTTTTTGCTGACAGCCTCATACACTCTGCAAAATGCCTCACAGCTTTATTTTTCCATCCAGTTCGAGACACTTAGTGAAAGGACCAAACAAACATGGCTTACACATTTCTGATCCAACATTTTTGTTGCTGTAGTCCAAGCAGAGGCATGTATCAAACTTGTATACTAGTTAACTAGGGAAAATTAACTTCCCAGAAAGTGATGACGTCATTTTTGCACAATTGTGTGTGTGTGTTGTCATTGTTTGAATATCGCCTGACCACTTGTGTACACGTTTTCATGCCGTATCTATATTATGTAAGGAAAAAAAAAACCTAGTCGAGTTTGATATTAAAAAGAATTGTCAGGAATTTGCCTTTTGAGAGTCATCTCAAGAGCACAGATATATTACATTTTTCATGACAAACGCTAATTATCAAACTAACGTCCCTGCATGTAACGGCCGCTCAGCAATGCCGAACACATTGTTGCCAGACCGGCTTTACACAGATGATATTCAGTTCGCCAAGTACAGCATGGTTAGCTGGCTGGTGGGGAGCAGCCTGCAGAAAACACCCCTTTCCCTGACCTGCATTCACGCCTTGGCCTATGCAGCTGTAAACTCCCCTGCCTCTCAAAGCTAAGTAGCTTGCTCTGAACAGCTGTGGCCTCCTTGTACAGGCAATATCACAACATCAAATGGTACAGCACTTACCAGGGTTTCAGATCTATGCATTCAAAATTTGCCCATAGGGAGTCATACCAACATCAGGATGTCAAAAAAAAAAAAAAAAAAAAAAAACCTCTGCAAACTACTCTCATCATTTTTTTTTCACTGCATATTGTGGGTTTCATGCCTGAATAGTATCTGTAGCTTTTCATGACTGGAATAAATGCAAGGAAACATTCCATCGGGCAGTATTTCTGGCACTTTACAAACTCATACCCACAACTTATACTCTACTGTGAACATGAAACAATTTCATTTCAAAGAATTTCCAACACTTACAGAAAACAACTCAAACCTTATACTTCACTGTAAATCAAAATCAAAATCCCCTTTACTTATGAGTTCTAAAGTTTTATGAAGTAACATTTAAACCTTGTATATACCACTGTCAACAGATAGCACTCACATGATGTTTTATTTCCAACACTTTACAAACTGAAATCAAGACCTAATACATCACTGTCAACAGAAAACATTCCCATTATTCTGGAATAAAAACACTCTGTGAACAGACATCCAGACCAAATACATCACAGTTGATGGAAATCATCCTATTGTCCAGGAACTGTACTATTCTACCAGCTGACACCCAGACCACATACACAATTGTCAATAAATAAGATTCCCATTATCCAGAATTTACAATTTACATTCTGACACACGGAGACCATACACACAGAAGACAGTTCCATTACACAGGATTTCCTACACATTACAATCTTATGTCTAAAATCATATACACAACTACCAACAGGAAACAAAGCTGTTTTAGCCCCTAGTTTAAGGTCCTCAAGTTTTACAAACCGACACCCACACCACCATCACAAGAAGCAGTATAACCCAGTATCTAAAATGACATGGAATTTTAAAACTTAACACCTTCACCTACTGCACCGACACCCACACCACCATCACAAGAAGCAGTATAACCCAGTATCTAAAATGACATGGAATTTTAAAGCCTAACACCTTCACCTACTGCACCGACACCCACACCACCATTACAAGAAGCAGTATAACCCAGTATCTAAAATGACATGGAACTGTAAAACCTTACACCTTCACCTACTGCTCCACAGTCAGCATAAAACAAACTTGCGTTACCCCAAATGTTAACAAATTTATATTATGTTTTCTTCCCTTTGGAGGACTATTGCTTTTGTAACAAATTTTAGTTTTACAAAATGACACCCACACTTATTCACCACTGGCAACACCAACAGTTCTATTAGTATTACAAAGCATTTAAACACTTCACAAAATGACATCAGGCATGCCTACCCCAAAATTTGCTTTCAGGGGCAATACAGACAGAAATCAGGGACAAATCCGTAAAATCAGGGACAGAACAGTGTCAAGATAGAAACACGTCTTGCAGAAGGCAAACCAAACTCCTCTTTTTTTTTTTTTTTTTTTTTTTTTTTTGCGCACGCATGCATATTACGTCTACCCACTCTAGCAGTCGATGTTCTTGCTCAGTTCTGTGCAGCACGACAAGAACGGCTTTTTTTTTAACTTCCGATTTTCTTGGGGGGGACCCCTATTTTTTTTTTTTTTTTTTTTTGGGGGACAGTGGTTTCTAACATCAAGTTTCCAGGACAAATCCAGGATGGTCAGGGACAGTAGGCATGGCTGTGACATCCACACTACTATGTCACTATCAACACGAATGGCATATCAATGCTATACAAAATGACACCCACACTACTATGTCACTATCAACACACAATGGCGTATCAATGCTATACAAAATGACACCCACACTACTATGTCACTATCAACACGAATGGCGTATCAATGCTATACAAAATGACACCCACACACTACTATGTCACTACCAACACGAATGGCGTATCAATGCTATACAAAATGACACCCACACTACTATGTCACTACCAACACGAATGGCGTATCAATGCTATACAAAAAATGACACCCACACTACTATGTCACTACCAACACGAATGGCGTATCAATGCTATACAAAATGACACCCACACTACTATGTCACTACCAACACGAATGGCGTATCAATGCTATACAAAATGACACCCACACTACTATGTCACTACCAACACACGAATGGCGTATCAATGCTATACAAAATGACACCCACACTACTATGTCACTACCAACACGAATGGCGTATCAATGCTATACAAAATGACACCCACACTACTATGTCACTACCAACACGAATGGCGTATCAATGCTATACAAAATGACACCCACACTACTATGTCACTACCAACACGAATGGCGTATCAATGCTATACAAAATGACACCCACACTACTATGTCACTACCAACACGAATGGCGTATCAATGCTAAACAAAATGACACCCACACTACTATGTCACTATCAACACGAATGGCGTATCAATGCTATACAAAATGACACCCACACTACTATGTCACTATCAACACGAATGGCGTATCAATGCTATACAAAAATGACACCCACACTACTATGTCACTATCAACACGAATGGCGTATCAATGCTATACAAAATGACACCCACACTACTATGTCACTATCAACACGAATGGCGTATCAATGCTATACAAAATGACACCCACACTACTATGTCACTATCAACATGAATGGTTTCATTACCCGGCGTATCAATGCTATACAAAATGACACCCACAATTAATACACCATCGTTCACACCAGTGGTCTACTACCCATATTTCAACACTATAAAAGTGACATATACACCTTATACACAACTGTCTACACCACAATTTTCATTACCCAGCATTTTTACACCTTTCAAAATGACAGCCACACTAACACACACACCACTGTCAACACCAACATTTCCAGAAACCAGCACTTCAATACTTTCTAAAATGACATGTATACTAACAGATCAGTGTCAATACCCATGGTCCCATTACGAAGCATTTCAACACAAAATTCCAAAATGACATCCAGACTAATAACACTACTGTGAACACGAATATTTCAATTACCCAACAATTCAACACTTCATAAAATGACACTTACACTAGCGGATCACTGACAACACCAATGGCTCTATTACCTTGCATTCCAATGTTTACGTAATGACATCCAGACTAAAACACCACTGTCAACACCAATACTTCAACTGCCCAGCAATCCAACACTATATAAAATGACACCACTGTCAACACCAATACTTCAACTGCCCAGCAATCCAACACTATATAAAATGACACCACTGTCAACACCAATACTTCAACTGCCCAGCAATCCAACACTATATAAAATGACACCATTGTCAACACCAATACTTCAAATGCCCAGCAATCCAACACTATATAAAATGACACCACTGTCAACACCAATAATTCAACTGCCCAGCAATCCAACACTATATGAAATGACACCACTGTCAAAACCACCGATGCAATTGCCTACATTTCAACACTTAATGAAATGATGTCCACTCTAAATGATATCCACTCTGAATCTGCACTGTCAGTGTCACCACCAACAGTTCCATGACCATCATTTCAACACTTAATGAAATGATGTCCACTCTGAATCAGCACTGTCAGTGTCGCCACCAATAGTTCCATGACCATCATTTCAACACTTGACAAAAGGACACCCACACCTACAAGACAACTGACAACACCAGCAGTTCCATTACCCAGCATTTAACCACTGTCTATTGGGAAACCTGTCAGTGCGTAGCCTTCCTTAGGCATCAGGAGATGAGGATATGGTGCCAGGGTGTGAACTTCCCTATCATTCAAGAAATGCATGTACATGTACCTTATGGGTTTTTTATTAAAAAAATAAAATAAAAAAAAGCATGTTTTTCATTTCACACAGTGCAGCAGACAACATCACAGGAACCAGTGATGATTGATGATACTTTGACAGGAAACCACCAAACATTTCAAAAAGTTTCAATCCAACTGAACAATTTTCAGGGAAAATATGATATTTATGGCTGCAAATGGGAGACACTAAAGATACAGGCAGAGTTTGCAGCAGTACTGGTTTGAATTTAACAGAAAGAGCTAAATTACCTAGAAAATAACAATCAATGAAACTGAACAAGCATTTCAAGATAACTGTTGCGCAGTTATTGTTGTTACTGTTGTCTGCTGCTAATATTGTCAGAGACTGAAATCAACAAAGACAATCTGATCAGGCTGACAATCAGTTAGTCCTCAACTGAAGCTTGTGATGAAGCTGCATCCATCAAATATGAAATAGTAATCTGACAAAGATTTGTTTTGAAACACTGAAAAAGGCCTGATTTTGGTGTTCAAATGGACATTCTAGATTGAAATTAGTAATTTTGTGCAGTTATTTTGCGTGATAAACAGTAACAACTTGACTGAATTTTGAAACTGCTGTCCAAGATCAAAGTGCCAAATCCAGATGTAGATGCGCAAGTTGTCAGACCATAGTTTTTGTACTGAATATTGTCACAATGAAAAATTAGGCATGTGAACTGAGAAATTTTTGTTGTTGTTGTAAATGCTTCTTATGATTCAAAAGTCCGTATTTAATATATTTGCTAGAAAAAAAACACCAACTATGCATGCAGTGAAACTGAAACGGCGGTATATCACTTACAAACCTATTTCAGCGCAATTATAATGTGATCAAATTCATTTGTGCCAATGATGTATTATTTCATTTTGACACTGTACAAACCGACACCAATACATCAATGTCAACCTTAACAGTTCAATTACCCTGTATTTAAAACTTTACAAAATAACATCCACACATAATACACCACTACCAACACCAATAGTTCTACTACCAAACATTTCATTACTTTATAAAATAACACCCTGTTTTCTGAAGGGTCTGGCAGATGCTGGGATATATCAAAACAGTAAGCGTAGAGTAGAGGCTTGTCATGCAATCTAAGAACAGAATGGAAGTCCTTAGTATCATCTTCATCATCGTCATCCTGATCAATCAGCATATTAAAAAACTCCCAAATTCTAAGGCCCTTCATGCCCTGGTGACCTCAGTTTTTATTTCCTTTCCACGTCTGTGCTCCTGACAAGGTTCTGTCGGGGCAGCTGGTGTCAGCTAATTCCTGACAAGGTTCTGTCAGGGCACCTGGTGTCAGCTAATTCATGAAAAGGTTCTGTCCGGGCAGCTGGTATCAGCTAATTCATGACAAGGTTCTGTCGGGGCACCTGGTGTCCGCTAATTCCTGACAAGGTTCTGTCGGGGCAGCTGGTGTCAGCTAATTCCTGACAAGGTTCTGTCGGGGCAGCTGGTATCAGCCAATTCATGACAAGTTTCTGTCGGGGAAGCTGGTATCAGCCAATTCATGACAAGGTTCTGTTGGGGCAGCTGGTGTCCGCTAATTCCTGACAAGGTTCTGTTGGGGCAGCTGGTGTCAACTAATTCCTGACAAGGTTCTGTTGGGCAGCTGGTGTCAGCTAATTCATGACAAGGTTCTGAGGGGGCAGCTGGTGTCAGCTAATTCATGACAAGGTTCTGTCGGGGCAGCTGGTGTCAGCCAATTCATGACAAGGTTCTGTCGGGGCAGCTGGTGTCAGCCAATTCCTGACAAGGTTCTGTCGGGGCAGCTGGTGTCAGCCAATTCATGACAAGGTTCTGTCGGGACAGCTGGTGTCAGCTAATTCATGATAAGGTGAATCTGTCGGGGCAGCTGGTGTCAGCCAATTCATGGGGACTAACACTGTACAGACACAGTACTCTGGAGGTAGAGCTCACACATGCTGGCTCCACAACCAAGCAAGTAAAGTCGAGTCATCAGCAGAGTGTTTAGCAGGTGGTGTCCTGCCTACATTGGATCAGAACAGACGCCACAGAACACCATCCAAGGGACTTGTCAACAGTGCAGCGTCTGCTCCGATGGCTGCCTGACAACCTGACATTGACTGCTCCCCGTGGATTGCCTAATCTGATTAAATCATTCAGCTCACAGGCCTGTGTGTGTTATTCAACTGACGTAAACTGAACCCACAACGTATTAAAACAACAAAAAACAAACATACAACATAGCACCAAAATTTCCATTACACAGCATTTCAACATTTCACAAAATGACAGCCAAACTAATACATCACAATAAACAAGTGGGGTAGTCTTTGCTCCCATAAGGAAACCTAACACAGAGTAACTTTTATTCAAGACTGGCACAGCCTTTTAAACTTGAATAAAGTCAGACAAATACAAAGACGAACAATCTAATAGTGGGGGAAAACAAGCGCAGACCAACAACTAAATTGCAAAACTTTGAACTTAAGGAGGGGGGGGGGGGGGGGGAGGAGGTTGAAGATGTAAAAACTGGGAACATGAAATTAAGAAAAACTCTTCACTGGCTGCATAAGGGAACCATCGCAATCCCTCTTAAAGGCAGATATATTTGTATTGCCTGCTCCGAGGCATTTCGTCCGCTGGGTGGGAACTCATCAGGGAGACACAGCTGGCTGTATCTGCGCTCCTGGCGTCAAATAGAGACACACACACAGTCCATAATACCGTGGTGTTCTCACCACCAAGGGTGCAAAAAAGAATCCAATAGCACCCCCGAAGCAGCCAGCGAAGAGTAGTAAAGGAAACCAAACAAAAGGGGGGAGGAAAAAAGTTGCTGAAAAACTACAGATATTATGCAAATAGTATAAAATGTAGGGGGCAATCTTTGAGCCTACGCTTGAGGATCCACCCAAGGATGCAAGGGAGATCAAAGACAAACACACAGACACAGACACAAAAAAATACAAATAACTCGATTTAATCAAAACGAAATTGGAAATGAAATGAGGCAGGGAACAGTAAACAATAAAACAAGTGGGGTAGTCTTTGCTCCCATAAGGAAACCTAACACAGAGTAACTTTTATTCAAGACTGGCACAGCCTTTTAAACTGAATAAAGTCAGACAAATACAAAGACGAACAATCTAATAGTGGGGGAAAACAAGCGCAGACCAACAACTAAATTGTCTTCATAGTAATGACTTGGCAAAACTTTGAACTTAAGGAGGGGGGAGGTGGGGAGGGAGGAGGTTGAAGATGTAAAAACTGGAACATGAAATTAAGAAAAAACTCTTCACTGGCTGCATAAGGGAACCATCGCAATCCCTCTTAAAGGCAGATATATTTGTATTGCCTGCTCCGAGGCCTTTCGTCCGCTGGGTGGGAAACTCATCAGGGAGACACGGCTGGCTGTATCTGCGCTCCTGGCGTCAAATAGAGACACACCACAGTCCATAATACCGTGGTGTTCTCACCACCAAGGGTGCAAAAAAGAACCCAATAGCACCCCCGAAGCAGCCAGCGAAGAGTAGTAAAGGAAACCAAACAAAAGTGGGGGGAGGAAAAAAGTTGCTGAAAAAACTACAGATATTATGCAAATAGTATAAAATGTAGGGGGCAATCTTGAGCCTACGCTTGAGGATCCACCCAAGGATGCAAGGGAGATCAAAAGACAAACACAAAGACAGACACAAACAAATACAAATAACCTCGATTTAATCAAAACGAAATTGGAAATGAAATGAGGCAGGGAACAGTAAACAATAAACAAGTGGGGTAGTCTTTGCTCCCATAAGGAAACCTAACACAGAGTAACTTTTATTCAAGACTGGCACAGCCTTTTAAACTTGATAAAGTCAGACAAATACAAAGACGAACAATCTAATAGTGGGGGAAAACAAGCGCAGACCAACAACTAAATTGTCTTCATAGTAATGACTTGCAAAACTTTGAACTAGGGGGGGAAGGAGGAGGTTGAAGATGTAAAAACTGGGAACATGAAATTAAGAAACTCTTCACTGGCTGCATAAGGGAAGGTTATTTCATATTTGTATTTGTTTGTGTCTGTCTTTGTGTTTGTCTTTTGATCTCCCTTGCATCCTTGGGTGGATCCTCAAGCGTAGGCTCAAAGATTGCCCCCTACATTTTATACTATTTGCATAATATCTGTAGTTTTTCAGCAACTTTTTTCCTCCCCCCACTTTTGTTTGGTTTCCTTTACTACTCTTCGCTGGCTGCTTCGGGGGTGCTATTGGGTTCTTTTTTGCACCCTTGGTGGTGAGAACACCACGGTATTATGGACTGTGTGGTGTGTCTCTATTTGACGCCAGGAGCGCAGATACAGCCAGCCGTGTCTCCCTGATGAGTTCCCACCCAGCGGACGAAAAGCCTCGGAGCAGGCAATACAAATATATCTGCCTTTAAGAGGGATTGCGATGGTTCCCTTATGCAGCCAGTGAAGAGTTTTTAATTTCATGTTCCCAGTTTTTACATCTTCAATCTCCTCCCTCCCCCCCTCCCCCCTCCTCCTTAAGTTCAAAGTTTTGCCAAGTCATACTATGAAGACAATTTAGTTGTGGTCTGCGCTTGTTTTCCCCCCACTATTAGATTGTTCGTCTTTGTATTTGTCTGACTTTATTCAAGTTTAAAAGGCTGTGCCAGTCTTGAATAAAAGTTACTCTGTGTTAGGTTTCCTTATGGGAGCAAAGACTACCCCACTTGTTTATTGTTTACTGTTCCCTGCCTCATTTCATTCCTAATACATCATAGTCAACAGTAAACTTCTTACCCAGTATTTTCAAAATGATCTTTACAAAGTTGAGAGGAGTGCTAATGCATAAGCGGAAGTCCAAGGTCTTCAGGATGTGCATTTCCGAATCACAGACATCTCCAAGCTCAACGTGATGTCCCCAATTGGCCAGAACTGCTTGGACGTCTGTCAAACGTAGTACCTGCCTCAAAAAAAAGAAAAAAAAAAAAATGGCACCATCAACACTATGATGTCTGTCAAACATACTGCCCGGCCAAACAAGAGACACTGTCAACATTACGATAACAGTCAAACAAACTGCCTGGTCATTGCTGACAGGACACTGTCAATACTGTATCTTCCTTTTCACTAAAATCCAGGTCCATCATGATCAGGGCAATCCAATAACCAAGAAGACTGTCAATGTCAACACAATGTTTCCCTTTTCACAAAATTCACAACCATCATGACCAGCAAGCCAACAAAGAGAGAAGACACATCTGACTATGTCTCCCTTTTTACTCATTCCTAAACCATTGTGACCAGGGCAATCCAATATTATACAGAGAAAAACACTGTCACCAGTACGCAGTATGCGTTCCATTCAATCTTATCCACAGGACTGTCCGATTACAACCGTTTCAATACACATCCTTGCTAAATATAATCAAAGGGGAAAAAGCTAATTTTTCCCCATTAAACTATTTGTTTCATTTTCCAAATCTCAGTTAATTTTTACTAAATTTTTGCAGACTGACATCATATTGTAAGCTGTATTAGCAAAGATATCTTACATGTTTTAAGCATGCATTACTGAAATGACAAAAAGAAAAGGCTTGACAATGACAACCAATTTTTGTTAAAAAGGCCTATTCAATATAAATCTACTGTGTCTGCTCTTTTTAAAATGCACAGTAAAATGCATAGCAACACTTTTTCATAACCATGTAAAGTTAATGCTCACTGCTATAAGAATTGATAACCGCAAATCAAAGTAGACAATGCACTTCATCAAAATGTGCTGCAGCTCAGCACTGTCAGTAAAAACATAGCATGTTAACTAAAATCATGCAACTTGACAGTTCCATCACTGCAAGATGATGAACAGCAAGATTTGGAAATTAAGAGTGTAACCTTCATAGAACTTTACTTAAAACAGTGCAAAGTATTTGTACTGCACTGCTCTAGTTGAAAACTACTAATCCTGCTCCTGGTGACACACCATCCCTGTATAATCCTGCATTCACATGTAGCAATTAACTACAGAACTCTTTGTGTACACATTTGTGGGACCAGTTCTTTCTAAAATGCTTGCTGGAAAGATAGGTTTTTAGCTGTATTTTGAAAACAGGGTAGGGTCAGCAGATTTTATAAAGTGGTAGGCAGACAGTTCCAAACAGCTGGACAGCACAGCTAGTTTCCGACAGGAGGTGCAAAGACTATGTGGTAATTGTAATGTGCAGACTGTGGAAGACGAGTACGGTGAACAGAACCATCAAAATGTGCAGAGCATAGAGGACAGGTATGGTGGAAGAGGACCATTAAAGAAGCCAAAGCCAAGAGTAGTCACCTGGTAATGATTAAAAAAATGTAAAGAGCATCGTGTGAAGCTCCTTTAACAATACTAATGTACTCTGGAAAAATTGGGATGTGCTGTTTTAGATTTACTAGAACTGGTAATATTTGCTCTGCATGCAAACCACACAGTACTGAATTACAATAATTCAGCCAAAAAATTATTAGTGAACTGACAAGTCTTACCTTGATTTGCACTTGAACCTGAGCATGACATTTAATTTGGCTTGTGTGTCCTTTCTCTTATTGCACATGTGTAAAGTTTCCAGTACAGTTTGTGATTCACTGTGGGCATTACTGCCTTTTCCATGCAATTTCATTATTCTTCTGTCATTATTGCACATATAAATTTTTTTGTAAATTTTTAGACTAGATCAGAATCAGAATAAAAACGAGCACTCAGTTTTTTGAGAGGAACCACCATTGCTGTGTTTGTGTCCACTGTAGATCTAACTATTTTTTCATAACCAATATCACTACTGGCAAAGTGCAAACTGTTTACATCATTGTTTACATTGTGCATATGCTTTGGAGATTTTGCTCAAAACATGAATTAGCATAACAAAATCATGATTTGATTAAAGTCAGATCCACAAAGAAACCATGCTTTGCCAATTATTTGTTTCCTGTGTCCCATATCCATTTTTCAGTATTGTGGATGTCCACAAATATTTGTTCACAGATCCTCACTAGGAACAATTTCATTTGTTTGAAGATCTTCACTTTGAACAATCTGTAATAATATGTTTACAGAAACTGTTGTAACAATTTTACGTTTGTCCACAGAGCACTGGGAATAAAACTTTTCCCACCAACATCACCAGCTATCCCTACACCAGTCAGTGTGATTCCCCATATAAAGCCCCCGAAACATCCAGTTTATCAGAGTGCCAGCGCTGGTAGTCAAAAAGAAAGCTGGTAATATGAAGCTGACAAAATGCAACAATCCACAGGCGAGGAACTGAGGAATCACGTCCATGGTGTTCAGCTGCCCGTTATTCTAATCCTGTCTGCACTGGATACCACCTACTGTCCCCCCCTCAGAGGACCAAGCCTTTTTTCTACTGCTATGGTGATGGAACCAGCATGACATAGCATCCTTTCATATATAAATAGCATATCAATTACAACAAAAGAAGACAGAAAATTACAGCTACTCCACAACTTAAAGCATTTTCCTTCTAAAAACATATTCCTCCAATTCTCCTGTCTTGCAGATCAAGAAACCCATGCTCTTTCCTGCTGACCACAGAACAAACACCTGCCCTCTTGTTGCAAGTTTCAGTTCAGTTTCAGTTTCAGTAAGGAGGCGTCACTGCATGCGGACCAGTCCATATATGCAACACCTCATCTGCTAAGTTTTGAGACCATACTACGCATGATTTGAAGCTGATGGATAAATGAATGAACAACTAAGATGAGAGAACTGAAGAAGAGGGTCTCATGGCTACGACTTTGCAGATGTCTGACCTATGCATAATAGCCCAATGCTCTGGTCAGACCTTGAGTGCCCTACCTGTTTTTTTTTTTTTCTTTTTTTTTTTTTTTTTCTTGTTGCAAGACTGGGAGGGAGGATGATCAGCATCAAACCAGGCACCTGACCACAGGATTAATTCAAACACGGTTAATACAATAGGCGCCTGACATATTTTACCTTGCCTGGTAACAGTTACAAGGTGTTACAAGCTGTTTAGTGTTGTTGGCTGACCCAGACACAATGGGACGCTTACCCGTTTCTTATCGACATGTTTGCTGGCAACAGGACAGGATGAACATCTTCATTTTGTTCTGGGTATCGGCGAGGCCCTGCGTCCATTTCAGGGTCTTTTCGCTATCAGAGCAGGAGCTGCTGTTCACCTCCTCGTGAATGCCCATGATGTGTTTGCATATAAACCTGAACAAAACACAATTTCACTCCACATAACAAGGAACAGTTTTATAAATAAAAAAATAACACAAACTTTTCTCCTCACAGCAAAATCAAGGGACACAGAGGATGGGATTTTCATCCTCAAGAGTTTACAGAGATTTCAGAGTAAAAACAAATAAAATACATCAGCAATCATAAATCAATAGATCCACTTCCAATAAACTAGACCCAATGCCAACATCTCCTGTCTAGCTCAGTGGTTTAACTTTAAAGTAAGAAAACTGATGTGAAACTAAACTCAAAACTGATGGTTTCTGTGCCTTCACTCAACAAGCCAAGGACTAAAACCAGATCATGCAGCAGACCTCTTGCTGTCAACCACGAACACTCCTAATAGGTACCGGCAGCCAAAATTAGCATACTGTTTTTCATACTTAAGATCTAATCATTGCAAAGTAAATGGAAAAACATTTAAAAAAAAAACACACACACACACACACAACAAGAATGAAGTCTCTATCTTCAGTCATTTTTTGATATATGCAGTTTAAAGCTGCATCGTTTTTATGCACCTGACAAAATGAGATCTTCCAAGTTTGTAAGTCAATAGGATCATACTTGATTGACACATCTGGTTATAAAAATTGTTCTCAATCTATACAACTTACACTCTTTGAACAAAGTAAGTTCCATTGTATCAGTTTACATGGCTTTTGTATGATAAAGTGTTAAACTTGTAATAAATCGCAATTCAGTGCTTTTCCAATTTGCATGATGTGGCTACTTTGAAGCACTGCACCACAGTAAGAATGGCCATTTCAGAGTTTCCAGTGGTTTGGATATTCTAAGTTGTACTAAGCAAAGACATGTTTTCTGAGGTATCAGCTATAAAACATTTATGAAAACTTCTGTGCTGAAAAACAGGAAATATTGCAATTTGGATGGCGGAAAAATGGGGGTAGAATTGCCCACCACACTTAAAATTGCTATTACTTCTAAACTACTTCATAACCATTTCCAAATTTGTATAGTTTCTGTACAGTATTTCCTGTAAATCAAAGTGTACATTTTTGTTATTTTGTACCTAATTGCTGTACATTTTTGTTATTTTGTACCCTAACATTTTATTTCCTGTACTCGAATAGTGGCTAACAGGGGCAGAATGATGATGATGTTCGAATTTAAAACCGACAGTTTTTCAAAAACTTACTGACAGATTTCAACAAAAAATTGGTATGATGTTGTCTGTATTGTTATTTATAAAATCATGTTATTTTTGCTGTTTCTGACAGGTGTTGGCAGCCACCAAACAAAAGGTCACTTACGATAAGGGTGGAAAGTGCCCTCTTGCTGACGGGCAGATAGGGTTGACTACGTATATAGTTCTTTTTGTATGCAGCATACTTCAGGCAGAGTTCATTGTTAATTGGAACAGAGCAGGCATGGCCAGTAGTTGTTTTGGAGACTATGTTTAAGTCACTGGCAAACAAAAATATGCTTTGCACTAAATCTGTGTCTGTCATGGTTGGCCACACAAGCGTTTTGTTTACAAGAGCAAATTTCTCTCAGAAAATTAATATCTGCTTTCTCAGAGAGTGATCTGTGACACACTGCCAAATTATCATCATAGAAAACTATATTCTGGCCAATTTTAGTAAAGATAAGTCTTTCAGAGGGCAATCAGTGGCATGTTCACTGATTTCATCACTGATGCAGCATGATTGCATCCTCAAAATGGGTGATAACTTCTTATGTCTCCATCTCTTCCTCGGTCACCATCACTTCATCAGTCCCCAAGCCCAACTGCTCTGCTTGAGGAAAAGTTGAAGTGGAGACACAGCTCACATCTCATCCACTTTATCCTGGACTGGTGGTTCTCCAACTGACAACACAGCCAATAGTGAACACTGGCATGTGTGGTAAAGACTGTGGCCTATATAAAGGTTTTGGGTGACCACCAGCCACCCACGAACCCTGGCATGTCGGGTTAAGGCTGTGGCCTATATGAAGGTTATCACGTAGGATTATCAGTGAGCAGCCACCCACAAGCTCCAGCATGTGAGAATGCTTCTTTAAATGGTATGGGTGACATGCCACCCACAGTATCTGGCGAGGATTATTATAAGCTTTTATTATTTTCTCCTTTATTTACCACCAAAAACACCACAATATTTAATGGGGGGCAAGTACAAATACTCACTGAACAAAGTCATAAAACTTCAGTTACATATGAAATTTGAGTGAGTTATGAAGATTTAAACGACAGTCTTGGTAATTTTTCACCACAAGCTCTGGCAAAGGTTAAACAAATATAAGAAATGTGGATGCATTTTCTCAGTTAAAGAAAAAAAAAAAAAAAAGGAAGAAAAAACATTAAAGCATGGCACAGGACCACTTAATTGAACTATGAGTGAATGCTTTTATGTAAATTTCCTGTCTGTTATTGAACTATGAGTGAATACTTTTATGTAAATTTCCCTGTCTGTTTCTTCATCATTGTGCGATATCATGTGTTGTGTGCGTGTGTTAAATACTGGGGGGGGGGGGGGGGGGGGGGGGGGGGGGGGGGGGGGGGGGGGGGGGGGATTAAAGCATGGCACAGGGACCACTATTGAACTACGAGTGCATGCTTTTATGTAAATTTCCCTGTTTCTTCATCATTGTGCGATATTATGTGGCATGCGTGTGAATGTGCATGTGTAAAATTACTGGGGGAAAAAATTAAAAGCATGGCATAGGACCACTTATCTTAAGTGCATGCTTTTATGTAAATTTCTCTGTCCGTTTCTTCATCATTGTGTGATATCATGTGGAATGTGTGTGTGCGTGTGTGTGTGTGTGTGTGTGTGTGTGGAAATGTGTGTGTGTGTGTGTGCGCGCGCGCGTGTGTGTTTATTGCTGCCAACTGTCCATTCCTTATCATTTTAGTATCTGTTGTTCTTTGCAGACGAGGACGACAGAGAAAGAGCTGGTCCGACAATATAAAGGACTGGACCAAAATGACCATGCCAGATCTCCTCAAGACAGCCACGAGAAGAAGAGCCTGGAGAGAAACAGCGGCTGCCTCACCACGTCTCCCCAACGACCCCAGCAGTAAGACTGTTCTTTGTAAGCAAAAGTGTATTGCATGTTCTTTGTAAACAAAAGTTACATCATCTGCAACACATTATTTTGTCAACAGGGTGATTTAAAGCATTGCCAATAACATGTTAAGTATTTCATTGATATGATTTGAATTAACTTGTTGATTTAATCACTGTGAATGTAAAAGAACATAAATATACATTATAATGCTTTTTTTTTTTAAAAGGTAAAATTAAAGAAAGATTTCACTTTATTTTGAACTCTACCTTTTTATCAACTACTCTGTTTATTCAGTATGTTTGTGCTGTTACAGCAATGTACATAACTGTGGAGCATAACATACAATCACCAAAAAATATCATAAATGTTACTGTCACAACAATGAAATGTCTTGGCAATGCAGTGCTACTGTAGTTGTATTCTAGCAGTTTTACTTGAAAGTAATCACTAAGTGTTCAAAGCCTTGCTGTGTGTTTGCCAGTAAGGAGGGGGGGGGGGAGGGGGGGAGGGGGGAGAAAACAAAAAAAAAACAGTTAAACTACAGTTCGTTGAGTCGGATTGAAAATGCACAGCTGGGTGCCAGTAGACGGAGGGGAGAGGGGGAAAAACAACCCTTTACCCCCCAATTGGAAATTTCAATAAAAAAAAAAATAAATTGCTAAACTAAACTTCTTGATTGAGTCGGATTGACTAGACAGTGACCCCCCCCACCGCCCCATACACCCAACCCCCCTACATCCACCTTACTGTCCAACTTCAGACTCTGTTCTCTCTCTCTCTCGTTCTCTCTCTCTCTCTCTCGACTCCCTCTCTCTCTCTCTCTTTTTTTTTTACCCCCAAACATGCTTTGCACATCGAGTATGACAGTAATGATCGGTGCTTCGATCGATGGTCATTATCAGAAGACAGTGCTTTCAAAGCCTCGGACCATCTTGTATGCGTGGTTGTAGCTTGAATATCTGTCTCGAACAGATGTTTTTAACTAAAATTTTCTCTGTAATGGTGTAATGCAATCAGTAACCAGTTCACAAATACAGACATGAATCGACATAAGTGAAGCCCATTACTGATATCTGTTTTCATTAGTCAGTCTTGTACAAAAATACGATCACTTCTAACAGCACAACGCGAGGGCCATTTCCGACCTGTTTAATCTTGACGAACACCAGCTGAATAAGGAACATAATAACTAAGCATTGGCACGGTATTAAGCGAAATAAAATAACTGAATCGTTTCATTGATATTCTGGTTTGTTACTATATGCGTTACCTTACCAAGTGCATCTTGCACTTCAACAACGATTAGCGCATTCGACTCGGTCATTGTCGGATCTCGGCTTCGTTCCACCATTGTTGAAAATCTTGAACAAGGAGCAAATATTTGCATTTGATACCTTCGCTTTGATTGTTTGCGCTTTTCGAGCACTCAGTCAAATCGCTTAGCTTGATACACCAACGAATGCAGGAGAGGACGGCCTTTCTAGCGCATCATTAAAGTGTATATTTTTTCGCAAATTTTTTAGCAACGACATTGAAAAGACAACACTTGTAACAAGCCCTCATAAAAAAACTTCGATTCTAATTAATTTAAACACATCATACTAAAAAGAAAAATAGACTGAAATAAAGCTTCAAACATGCTCTTGTATTATGACCTATTTTTAAAACGCCAATGAATGGAATGAACACATGTGTGTGTGATTTTCGACACGATATAGATTGAAAAACTCGGCCAAAATGCTGCCTCCAGCTCATCAGGATGTGTGACACCTTCATCTTCGTGTGAACGGATGGGTGTATTTGGAATAAAAAAACAATCATACCGTCTGTTGCAAACACAAATAAACAACACAGAGTTCAAAAGGAAACTGTATTCTTTATTCTTCACAATTTTCATCTGATTCTAAACGCATTATTCATAGACACTGCCTACTGAAAACAAGCATATTTTTCACTCAGCTGAACTTTCCCGTACACTGAAAGAAGGGCTGCCGGGGTACCTACTCCTAAGTGTATAAACCTGAGGTATATTACACTTGCGCCATTCGTTAGTAGTTCAACAATCCCAAGAAAAATACAAGTTTCTTTTAATAACTAGCACAAGAAAGCTGCTCCTTCCACCACCAGTAAACAGAGAAGGTGGAGGTGAATTCTAATCTAAAACCTCTCTATAATCCCAATAGAAAAACTCCCCAAGTCCTACCCCTAGAGAACCACACCTTCCATCCCTACGTCTTTATTGGGGCCCATATTGCCTCCTGCCAGGCTCTGTCCAATGCCTTCTTGGAGATTATAAGGACATAACAAGACTCTCTCTGGTGCCAGTGTTTTTCACAAACAGTAGGTAGGTTGTTTGTTTGATGATTCTTCTGCCTTTGCAGAATCCAGCATGTTCCTGATCGTATCCGCATGCAGTTGCAATCTATTCAGAATGAGATAGATTTTTAGCATTTGGGCATCTTTCTTGTTCCTGAACAATGATGGTATCCGCATGCAGTTGCAGTCTATTCAGAACGAGATTTTTAGCATTGGGGCATCTTTGTGCAATAACAACTCTCTTTTTCCTTTAACACTGACCTATCAAACAGTTCAATGCTAAGGAACTAGGTTTTCTAACAGGCTACTTTCACACACACAAAAAAATGTTATGGTTAAACCTACCAGATCCCAGATTTGTATTTTCATGCATAAAATTACACACCTTACATGAGCCCGAACTAAGGAGTCTCTGCTTTTCTGTGTGTGCAACACCAAATATTCCCTTCCTTTAATTTGGTATTTACCCTAGCCAAGACACTGACCTGTCAAACAGTTCCACAGCAAAGAACTTGGTTTCATTCCACAGCTTCAGTTCCTCAGAAACCAAGAACACAAACTCCGCCACCATTCCTTGTCGGAACATTCCCTGCATACAGTGAGATCATGAAATTGGTTAATTATCTGTAAGTGGACTTCTCTTCCAACATCTGCCAAGAAAGGTGTGAGAGACGATAGTCACTGATGCACAATACAAACACATCCACAACAATTCGACATGTTCTCCTTCTTCACAGGACCAGGACACCAAGACACACACACACCAAGATGCACACAATTTGTTGCATTTACTCCATCTTGATGGTCAGTGAAGACAACCAAGACGATGGCATGCTGTTCCATCTGTGACTGCACTGGGAATGATTTAAATGGATATGACAAACTCAGCAAATGCAAACAGGTTAAACAAAACCAGTAGCTGGTCACAGTCATCTCTCAAGTCAATGAACATTTGATCGGAACAAGATACAGTTGGTCTCTACGTTTGTTGATATTTTGCAAGGTTCCAAGATGCTTGTCACACTACTTTAAATGGACCTAGAATGGAACTGTTTATGCTAAAGCATAATTTTGTGGTGAACATTTAAATGACTTCAAAAGGCTTCACAATTATCATTAGTGTACCTGCAGCCGAGCCTTCTGAGTTCTTCATCTACATCACATCATCTTTCACTCTTCTTTGAAATCAGCACAAAACACAGTCCACTTTCTTCCTCGCCCAGCCAACAACGTAAGCTTTTGACACAATGTAGGACTGTAAAATACTCTTTAGAATGGACTACCAAATCATTTTTTGGTAAAATTTCAGTTGGGTTTACTATGGAAATGGAATCCATGACAGAACTTATATCAACAAGTCTGAAATTTTACTGAATGATAATTTAGCCAAGTTCTCCAACAATGACAAAGAGTGATATGACAGAGAGACCGTGTAAGTGAGGTTGGCATTATCAGTCATTTCATATAGTCACAGCTTGAACAGAAAATACTCCAAGCATATAATATACAAAATGAAAGCTTACATACTTTACTTCTGACATATTTTTTTTGTTTTTACAGTTTTCCTCATATTTTCTATGAAAAAAGAAATATATGTGTAGATTTGAAACCGATGCCGCAATCTTATTATGCAAAATATCAATTAAAGACAATATGGGCTTTCCAATCCACTACTGTTGCAAAAAATAGATATTTCAATTTTTGTTACTTCAGCAATATACATATTACAATTTTATAGATTCCGAGGCATTCACTTCCAAAATAATCTGCACAAATAGTCCGGATTCACCAATCCACAGCAAATGGGGGTTCGAGTTATAGAGTAAAACGTTTCAGCCAAGGGAGGTCAAGAGACACGAGCACACTGTAGCACATGCCTACAAACGAGCACATTGTAGCACATGCCTACAAACGAGCACATTGTAGCACATGCCTATATATTTTGTTTGTTTTTCCTGTAAGGCCCTCTGGAATATAAGAGCCCCTTGTTTGGGTGTTTTGCTGTTACTGTTGATGTTCACTTCTTGTTATTGTTTTTTAAAAAAAAAAATGTTTCTTTCATAATCAAACCACTTCAGAACATGTACAGGCAGCACACTGATCTTTTGAGTTATGTGTGTGAATGGATACCAGACAGCAGACCATGACTCATGCACAAGCTGGTGTACACAGTCAAGAGCCAAACTGATTCAAAACTGTTTAAATCACATACACGGCTATTCTGAATGCAAGAAATCTGTCAGAAATAATGATACACTGGAAATCATGGTAACCACTATGTCCCTATGGGCAGGTACAGGAGTGCACGATCACACTGTTATGTCAGCACGCACAACCGTTTTAGTTTTTCACACAGACACAAGTTGTCACAAATATTATTACCTGTATGTAATAAATTGTAATACTGAAAACCCACTGACCTGATTGGGGTTATTTCTAACACTGTTGATGTCTTGCATGTTATCGGATGCCATTTGGATCACCCACTCCTGCAGCATCTCGCAGTCTGGGTCAAAATCTTCACTTCGGCTGGCGTCATTCATTTCCTGTAAGAACAAAAAGTCAGATGCTGAACGCCCTCTAAACTGGCTGTTATTACCTTCCAAGACTTAGCCTCTGTATTAGCTGTTTGCACAAGAAGGACAAGCATTGGTGAAATGGGGAGAAGTTGGGGATGGGGTGGGACTTGTAACGCAAAACTTAGAATCCTATGAAACTGTAAAGGTTTTTTTTTTTTTTCGTTTGTTTCAGTTAATGTTTTGATGATTCAAAAATTTCACACAATTTAATGCCTTTCATCTCAACATGAAGCAGTTGGCATAAACTCCCCTGATAACTGCCAGACTGATAATTTCCAAACTTAATCTGACCAGAATTTTTAACAAAAAGAGACATCTTAAATATAATGTTCATAATCAATGCTATCCCGAGGCCAAATTAAACTTTATTCACCATAACTCAACTGGACCACACTTCTCCAAGCCTACCCACAACCACCTCTAGTGAACCATTCCAGTTATGTTTTGAAAAGGGGATGGAAAGGGGAGAGGGTCTATATAGCACTACTCTCACCAACCAGACGACAGTTTGTTCAGATGGCAAACATGGCACCTTCTAATGTTGGGAGTCAGCACAGTTCAAACTTGCTGCATCTAGATATACACTAGAAGCTAGAAGCTCACTCAAATAGGTCATACAAGCTATCCATTGCAGAATGATTGCACACACTATTTCAACAACATATATTAGATTTTTCAATATTCCCACCGAAATGTACTTCAATTTACTAAATATCAACTAAAAACCAAATAAACAAACAAAAACTTGATTGTGATAGCAGTGTTAACAAATTACAATCCATCAGAAAACAAAAAAATCCTGTGGAGACAACTCTGTCAGTTCATTATACCAATCACAATTTTGTCACATTTACCAGTTTACTCAGTTTCAATTTTTTTTAAGGAAAAGAAAAAAAGAAAAACTGCATGCCTACGATATTTCTCTCCCTAAATCACCTTGAGAATTTTTTTTTTTTTTGGGGGGGGGGGGGGGGGGTGGTGGTGGTGGTGGTGGAGTTATTTCCTACTTGATTACAATGGAGTTGCAAATCTTCATGATCTCTGGTGGCACCTACACTGTGCACTGCAGATACTGTACACTGAGGGTGCTGGATTGTCACCGATAAGAGATACAATCTTCATGACTGATCAGCATTCAGGGCGTTATCCGATCCCCGTCAGCCCAACTTACAATGGGTATGTCGGCCGTGTCTTGATGATCAAGACCAAATCAAATCCAGGCAGGATAACAGACTAGATAAACTACTCGATCTCACCCTGCTGGTTCACTCTTTAAGTGCTCGGCTTGGAAGTCTGGAAAATGGGTTGATGGATGAAAAGTGGAGGAAAAGATTAATGAGGTTGTGGACAGGAAACTAGGTGAAATGTTGGAAGGAAAGTTGGAGGTGGAGAAGAGAAAAAAGAGAGGTTGTTATTGTGAACCTGAAGGAGAGCGCTAAAACAGTCAATTCAGAGAAAAAAAAAAGAGGAAGATCTCGAAGCTGCTGCCAATCCCTGCTTGCTAAACTTGTTGATGCTGAGGCAGATGACGTTGCAGAACCTGTCAGGCTGGGAAGGAAGGGGGGCCAAGGATGTTGAGAGTTACACTCAAAACTGAAGAAGAAAAAAAGAGAGAGATTTTTAGAAAAGCTCCGGAACTGAACAAGAACGTCCCAAACAGCAGAGACAGAATTTATGTGAATCCCGATTACACCAAGAAACAAAAGAGAAATCAATCAGGCTCTCAGAGCTGAGAAAAAAAAAAAAGCGAGGCAGGCAAACAAAACCTAGCAATAAGAAACGGCAAAGTTGTGGTTCTGACAGAGGGGGCTAGTAATGACCAACGAACAGGTGGAGGCCCAGAGTCTGCCACAGACCCCAAACCAAAACATAACTGACTAAAGAATACAAACCATGTAAATAGTGTAAATAGTAGACAGAAAAAAAAAGATGATTTTTTCAGGGAAAGGAAGAAGGGGTTACAGTTTTCTACTCTAATGTTGAAGGCTTACTGAATAAAAAAGATGAGTTTTTTTTACAAAAAAATAGAAGAGATCAAACCTAGTGTTATAGCACTGATGGAAATAAAACAGAAGCACCCAACTGTTTTGAATGAAATGGAGTTCGCCATCCCTAATTATGACATATTTGTAAACAAAAAAACAGTTAAGAGGTTTAGCATTGTATGTTGAGAAGTCAATGAATGCGCGAGGGTGTGAGGAAATAAATGTGCGTGAATTTCAGGAAACTGTGTGGTGCTCAGTCGAGAGTGTTCAAGATGGTGGAAATTTTGTTTGGATGTATTTACCGTAGCCCAAACACTAGCAGTGAAGGAAATGATCAGAAATTATTTCAAATACTTAAAATCTGATATGGTATCAAAAGTATACTAAGGTGTGCATTATGGGTGACTAATTTTCCAGGCGTCCACTGGGATGAAAAATGGACAGGAAAAAAAAAAATGACAGCGTTTAAACAAAATGTGCTGCATTCCTTTTTGACACAGAAGGTAAACAAACAGACAAAGAGGAGAGTTAATCAAAACCCTACACTGGACGACTGGATACTTGTAAGCGAAGATAATCTTATTTCAGACATTGTACATCTTGACCCAGTGGGTAAAAGCAACCGCGACATTTTGGCATTTCAGCTTCACATTTCTAACAAAAAAGTAAAAAAAAAAACAGGTTAAGTATATTTACAAACTTAGCAAGGGTGATTATCATAAGCTTAGAAAGATTGTTAAAGATCATGACTGGTCCGTGATGTCAGAAATGAATAGCGAAGAGAGTTGGAACTACATAAAAAGATTACTGCATAATGGTATGGAAAAATGTATCCCTAAAATCAAAGTTAGGGATACAAAAAAAGTACAACCTGTATGGATGAATAAGACAGCGTTCAGATGTATCAAAAAGAAATATAAACTATTCAAAAGATACCTTACCACTAAATCAGGTTTATGCTATCTGAAATACATAAAGGAAAGAAACAAATGTAAAAAGTTGTTGAAAAAAAATAAGAAGAGATTATGAGAAGCAGATCGCCAAAGAAGGTAAAATAAATCCAAAAAAAAGTTGTGGAGGTATGTGCAACAGAACATGAAAATGAGTACAGGTATAAGAGCATTAAAGAGACCTGATGGTACATTTGCGGTGGACAACATGGATAAGGCTCAAATGTTAAATACATTTTTTTCAAGTGTATTTACCCAAGAAAATTTATGCGACATTCCCGACTTGAGAGAAGGCTGTTATTCAAATGGGGTAATGTTATCAGAAATTCGAGTAACTCCCAAAGCTGTGGAGAGTAAATTAAAACAACTAAACCCAAAGAAGGCACAGGGTCCTGATTTATTGCCACCAAGGGTACTAAAAGAGCTATGTGAGGAACTGCCTGTCACACTGTGTTCATTTTTTAATAAGACACTTGAAACTGGTGTACTACTGAAGACTGGAAAATGGCAGCTGGTGACAGCGATTTTAAGAAAGGTGCAAAATGTGAACCGCACAACTACAGACCTGTAACTTGTGTAAGTCTTACTTCTATCTTATGCAAGGTTTTAGAAAGTATTGTCAGAGACTCAAGTCAATGGTCTCCTATTTACAGATAATAATTTATATTCTAAATGTCAGCATGGTTTTAAAAAAAAAATGATCATGCGTCACACAGCTGTTGGAGGTTATGGAGAATATAACAACAATGCTAGATGGCACACAAGGAATTGGTATCATATACATGGATTTTAGAGAAGCTTTTGATACAGTTCTGCATAAGAGACTCCTCATAAAGCTAGCAGTATACAGTATTGGTGGCACCTTATTAAAATGTATCAAGAACTTTCTGAGTGATAGAACTCGACAAGTCAGAGTTGGGGCAGCCAAATCAAATAAATGTAATGTACTTAGCGATATCCCTGAAGGTAGTAATACTAGTATACTGGGACCGGTTCTTTTCACAATTTTTATAAATGATCTACCAGATAACCTTTTCAGTCCATGTAAAATATTCGCAGATGATACTAAGATTTACAATTGTGCATCAAAGAGTACTTGTATTCAAAATGATATCTACAAGCTGCAAGAGTGGTCTGAGTCGTGGAATCTGTATTTCAACATGACCAAGTGTCACGAACTGGTACAGGTCGCCTCTGTGACAATTATGGAGTGTTGCCCATCCATTCCCAGGCGGGCAGTGGGCATGAAGTGCGTGATTCCTATCGGGAGTATGGTTGCCTGTCAATCCTTGGAGGGGGGAAGGAGGAGAACGCATAAACTCGCCAGAATAGTGGGTTTTACGAGTGTAAATGAACACTTGTGAAACTGGAGTTCTTTGATGTGATCGGGGAATTCCGTGCATGTGAGTGCTGTCTTGTAAGATCCCGAGGTGAATTCAGAGTGTCGTCGTGTGTCTGCAAGTCAGTACGAATTGAGGCTTCATCCACGAAGGTTGGGTTAGCCTAGTGCTCAAGTTTAATTCTGCTGTTGAGGCAGATGTTCTGGGTATGCCCTCGACCGACTTGTGAAGGTTTGGCCGAGTTTTTGACTGTCGGTGTTTCGATGTTCAGTGACGGGTTCTGCATCTACCCAGGGCGTTGGCTGTCTGGCAGTGTCCCAGTGACTGAGGGTGTCATCTAGTGTGTGTCGTTCCTGTTTTGATCAAGGTGAGTGTGTAAAGTAGCGGAAATTTGGGAGGGCTGTAAATTCATCATTACTTCATTTCAACTGCTTTGTCTCAAGTGCTTCAGTGCAGGTCTTGTGTGTGTGTGTGTGTGTGTTTTTTTTTTTTTTAAGTAGTACATTGATGCGAGGGCTTGGTGAATCAGAGACAGACTTTTACGTGGTGATACTGGAAAACACTTAGTGACTTACTGTATCGCCGTTTTGTGTGTGTGTGTGTGTGTGTGTGTGTATGTGTGTGCGCGCGCGCATGTGTCAAGTGTCTGCCAGGGACTTTGTGTAAGATTCTTAAAGTGCAAGACTGGGTCTCACTCTCAGGTCACTTGAGCAATGTAAGTGCCTTAAGTGATATTTTGGGGATTGAGTTTGGGTGTTGGGATAGTCTGACACCAGTAGAGAAAAATTAGTATAAGGAATACTGCTTGGGAGAAGGAGGGTGTACCCTGAAGTATCGCGTGGGCATCTCAGGTCCAGTGGAATATCAACCTTGTTTGATAATTCAGCCCTGGATTACCAGGTGATGTAGTTCTTCATCATTGGTCCCTCTGGTATTGGCCTTCAGTGGGCTGTGGTGTGTGTGTGTTTGCATTTTTAACGTTCCCCAGATCAAAAAAAAAAAAAAATCCCTGACGCTGGTGGAATCAAAACTGTTGTCCATGTATCGCGCATGTGTGCACATTCTTTTCTGATAAAATCATGATTTGTATAAAAAACAAAACAAAAAAAAAAAAAAAAAAAGAAGAAGAAAAGAAAACGGCAAACGCCTCTTTCTGCTGTGCGCCACGAAGATTTGATGTAACCTTGGCTGTGCGCCATCTATCTGCCCGACAGCTTGGCCTCATCTTTCCATGTGTAGCAGCAGGGCATCAGTTGACCCAGTTCCATAAAAACATGAAATACATGCTTTCAAAACAAAATGATAGCAGCAAGTGGTCAAAAACTCTTTTAAAATATCACGATTCGTGTATATTTATAACTTTAGAGTCATAATTGAGCTGAGTTAAGAATGAATAGAACTGAAGTGGAACCACGATCTCAAATCTCGTTCACAGTGACGAAGGCGGCCGACTGGCGATATGTGTTGCCCTGTCGCCTGAGAGGGGGTGGTATCTTTGAAAGTGTTTTGCACTAACGATTCATAAGTCAGTGAATTAAAACATACAGATTAAGTTGTGAAAAGGTTTAAAACAAACAACAAAATGTTACTTACCCTGACACTTGAATTATCGTATCGTAATTCAAATACGGGAAAGGCCACTTATCGACCGCTTGTGATACGTCAACACGAACCTATCGAAGCCGCACGGTCTCATGAAATCGCGCGAGACTTTGCGATACGGCGTCAATACGTAACCCACCTATCCCCTAGGCCTATCGGGCAAGTGACGTTTAGTTCTTCAAATACTGTAAAGAATGGAAATTTTTGGGAAAATTGTATCTGTTTATACACCAGCACAGACCAGTTCATGAATAAACGTTCTGAAATGTTAGCATTGATTGAAATACACAAACCTGATATAATTGGTATAACGGAAGTAAAACCCAAGATCAAGAGTAACAGTATAGAAGAGTGTGAAATAACATTGACCGATTATCAGAGATTTTTCATAATATGAATAAAGAAGAGAGAGGTATTGCACTATATGTTCGTAGTGAGCTCAAGCCGTCAACATGTGATACAATCGCAAGCACTTTCTCAGGATCAGGATCATCAGGGGCGTTGTATCAAGAACAACTTAGCCTATGTAGGCTTTTTACATCCCTTCTGTATGTATATATCTTTTCTTTTTCCTTGTGACAATTGGTCCAGTCATAGGCTAGCTCAGTCCTATTATCCATCAAATTCATATCTAATTTAAGTTAATAATTCATGTTTATCTATGAGGTTCTTAAAAACATTAATGATACAGTGCCATTCTTAAGACATAAAGTAATATAAAGTGTGCCTTAGTCTGTTCAACATAAAAGGTCCTCAAAAAGCAGGCATTTGCCAACACATAATATAAATCAGGTAGATTATTAAATTTTTTTAATTTTTTTATTTTATTTTTTTGCTACACAGTTTCCTTTCTGTATTGTGGTTAAAGGTAAACAAATGTGAACCTCTTGTTGTAGTAGTAGTAGTAGTAGGGACTGGCTTCATTAGCCTAGACCTCGCGGTCTATCATGTTCCCCCTCTAAATTTCTTCACTTTTTTTTTTTTTTTTTTTTTTTTTAGGTCAGATGGCATGCTACAATTTATCAATATCTTCATCGCAATCCATCATAATCATAGAACAGTTCTCTAACTTTTGAATCATTATCTAGAAAATTCTTGAAAGTATTAATATCAGGTGCAAATTTCATGGTAGCAGGTAATTCGTTCCAGTGATTAGCAACTCTATATGAAAATTTACGTTGTTTAGTGTTACAGTGCTTTATAAAAATCTTTCCTCAGACTTTCTAGTACTCACAAGTTGTGCAATAGAAATGAAAGTCTCAATGTCAATATCATCATAACCATTAAAGATCTTATAAACTTGAATTAGGTCACCTCTGATCCTTTTTTCCCGTCAGCGAGTGCAGATTGAAATATTTCAATCTTTCATTATACAATAAGTTTTTGCAATGCTTTAGCAATTTGGTAGCTCAGGTTCAGGTTCAGGTTTGTAGGGACAATTGCTTATGCAATTTTAGCCAGAACTGGCTTTTTATTTATCATAGTCAAAATAAATAGTCTTCAATAATAGACTATCATCGATAGAGCTTTTGAAAAGGTTAGTATTTTGTGCACATTTAATGTTAGGGGTTAATTTATTCCAAAGATTTGTTACTCTGTTACTGAAAGAAAATTTCTTTAGGTTAGTGCGCGACAATATTCATGATAAATTTTATCCACACTATTTCTGGTATTCTCAACTCTTGATGCAGTAAAAAAAATTTTTGAAATAGGAATATTGTCAACACAATTAAATATTTTATAGACTTGGATCAAATCGCCCCTCACTCGTCTTGTTTTTAGGGTAGGCAGTCCAAGAGCTTTTAACCTACCTTCATGGGGAAGATCTTGTATATTCTTTACAAACTTTGTTGCTCTTTCTTTGTACTCTTTCTAGAGCAGCAGACTGCCTCTTTAATGGAGGATACCAAATTGTGTTGCCATATTCCAATGTGCTCTAACGAAAGCCTTGTATACTTTGTAAAAAAATATCTTTATCTATGTAAAAAAAAAAAGTACATTTAATTATACCAATCATTTTGTTAGCTTTATTTATAGTTTTGAATATGCTTATCGAATACCAGGCCAGAATCGAAAGTGACACCGACATCTTTTCATAATCACATGTTGAAATATCTGCACGCTCACCAGTATTACTGTTTAGCATTGTGTATTGGAATCTTGGGTTCTTACGTCCAACATGTAACACATTGCACTTGTCCGCATTAAAATGCAAGTTCCATGTGGTAGACCATTCAGATAAATTATCAAAATCATTTTGTAACATATCATGATTATAAGTTGTATTGTAAATTTTTGTATCGTCTGCAAATATTTTGCAAATACTTTCCACCGAGTTCGGCAAATCATTGATAAATATTGTAAATAATATAGGACCCAAAATACTCCCTTGTGGTATACCACTTAGAACTTCCGTAAAATCTGAATATGAACTTCCTACTCTGACTCTTTGCTGTCTCTTAGTTAAGAAATCCCTTATCCATGTACGCACTCTACCTGTAATTCCACATGCTGATAATTTCACTAAAAGCCTCTCATGGGGGACAGAATCGAAAGCCTTTTTTATTTAAAGTCTAAATAGAGTATATCTACATTATTGCCATTTGGTGAAGTTTTTGTTCTCCTTGGCTGGAATAATCAGTATAAAGTTGAAAGCTTTGGACTTAATTATATTATTAGCCAAATTCCATATCTACAAGTGTAAAATGCAAAGAAACTTGCCAAATATTAATGCATTCAAAAGAACTCTGAAGCACAGGTATGATGTAATAACATACTGTCATTCAGTGAGTGCATCTTTTGAAAAATTTAATTTAAAAAAATGGATGATTTATAAGCCTCTCATAGACAGTGTTACTTAGGAAAAGCCAAGTCAGCAAATCGAATAGGTACTTAAAATTGAGTCATTAATAATGTTACTTGAAAACTGAAATGAATATTACTATTAGACTAAGCGGATATACACCAAGATATTGACGTTGGTCTACAAGGCTATTAACTGACAACTGGTGTTTTAGTGTTCAACCAAAAGTCAGAAGCCTGAATTGTGAAATAGTGTCTGTGGATGTGTGTGTGTGTGTGTTTAAAGACTACAGAACTGCATGACCTTTAGAACTCAAGTGAACACCATACTTCCACGTGGAAATCAAGTTATATATATTGCCTAAATGAATATAATAAATGTTATAGTCTGTATGAGGACGAGAGGGAACGGTGTAGAGTTGGAGAGATGAGAATAATTGAAAAGTATATGGATGAATGGCTGGTCAGAAAATTGAAAAAGCTACCGCATTTCTTGATTGACTGGAGAGGAGATGGGGGGGGGGGGGGGGGGGGGGGGGGGGGGGGGGATACCGTGTGTGGAGGGAAGGAAAAGAGGGGGAGGAAAGAGTACACTTTTTCTTTTTTTTTTTTTCTTTTTTTTTTTTCTGTATCATATTACTATGTTGATATTATTCTGTATAGAGTAAGGATGAGTATGGGTGTGAAAGAAGGAATTGTGGAATGGAAGGATAAGAAAGGGATCAATAAAATGTAGGGGGAAAAGGGGGGGAAGGAAAGGGGGAAAAAAAAAAAAAACTAATGAGAGAAAGGGAGGAAGAAAGGAGGGGGAAGGAAAGGGAAAAAAAAAAAAAAAAAACAACCTCCTTGTAACTATTACATTTATTCTGTTTCATTTTTTTTTTTCACTCACCCATTCAAACCAAGTACTGCACAAAGAAAAACTGCCAGATTGTAATGATTGTATTTATTATTCATGACTACACATTTACATATTGGTATATGTACTAGGCATACTCATGTCAAATTGTTAAATCCATGGCAAAGGATGAGCGCGTGAGGAAAGGAAAGAATGAAGGAACTGTGGAGTGGAAGGATGAGAGAGGAAGAATAAAACAGTAAAAAAAAAAAAAAAAAAAAAGAAAATAAGCTGTGTACAGAATATTTTCGACACTGCCATATTCATTGTATACACCCTCAGCATGATACAATTGATGTAGTAATGGGCATCAAGAAGAATATGCAGAACAAAAATAGAATCTTACATGCACATAAAATATGTGAAAAATTCATGTTACAAGACTGTAGTCCTAATTTCACCATATTGCGAGCTACATTTCTGGAACCCGAGGAGCCACATTTTTGAAAACATGCATAAAAAATTTTCATGAACAAATGAATCTTTCTCTTTTTTTTTTGAGCTGCCACAGTTTAGTGTTTAGCATTTGGGGGTTACAAGCAAGAAGTCCGGGGTTCAAAATTTATGGCACTGTTAGTGTGTCCAATAGGAAAGGCAGTGTAGTCAAATTTCATAAATCCGACCAGGTGCAAATGGGTGCTGGAATAAAGAATTATCATTGGGTGAAGTTAAAATGTTGAAAGGAGATAACTGGGCCCCACCTCACTATGCCAAGCCTTAGACACAAGCAAAAAGTCATTGTCCTTACAGCCTTGATAAAAAGCTAAGGGGGCTTGATTTTATCTTTGACTGCTGGTTCACACATATTGCCATACATATAAATGTGCAAATTTCATGGAAACATGTACATGTTCTGTTTGGTTTTCCAGATCATCACTGCCTGCCTGATCCTGCACAACTTTGCAAGACGCAACAGTATCGACCTGCCACAAGACGCTCCAGAAGAAGACGTCCACAGAGGTCCAGAAGTGAATGCTCAAGGTGAAGTGGGTGAACAGGCCAACCCGCAGGTGCACGACACCACTGAAAGAAGGCGATGGGCTGCGGGTCAGTCAGTTCAACAGAGGTTCATCGAGCGATATTTTACGGCTGCATAGTTTCAGATATTCCATGGAGAAAACAAAAGCTATCTTCAGAAATGAGATTCTTTTTCCAGACATCATACATGAGCAGTCATTAAGTTGACACAATACTGTTTTATGTCAATTCAAGAAATGACACTCTTTCCCAGACAGTCTTATTTCTCGGTCGATACCAATTCATGCATTGCTTGCTAGCACTATCCCCATGAAAACTACATTGAATTTTACCCAAAGCATGTGTGGGTCTCATCTGTAGTACAGCGCCTCCTGTGAATAAGATGACAGAATGTTGAAATAGTCATGCCTGTCATAAATGGTTTCACATTTGACTGACACTGGCAATAAGTGTGTAAGCACAATGATTACAGGACTCCATGATTTTAGCATTACTAACTAACTTCCAAAGGGAAGAACATTTTTTTCAACAGCCAGAAACATTGGAACACTAGAAGAAACAATAATTCTTCAGGCACATGAGGGAACAAGAAATTAGGTGCAATCCATAGTTGCTAGAAAAAAGAAAACAAGAATTTCGTCAAACCATATCAAGAATTACTGACATAAAACTTTCTGTCAAGCATTACTTGAGAACTAAACGTGTCACAACTCTGTAAAAATAATGGGAGGTGGAGCAATCTTACTGTTGTGCAAATCGTGAAATCAAGCATTACTCTAAACCATGCTCTCGTTTAAGTTTCAGAATTTCTAATGTTCTCTCTCAATCTGTAGATTGTTCAGAGCAGTTTCTCTCTCAATTCCGAGATTGTTCAGAGCAGTTGCACTCTTGTAAAACTCTCTCCTACATTTGTCGGTTTCCACCGGGCTGTCACTTAGCTGTTATAAGCCAGCATCATATTTCATTTGCTTCTCTGATGCCGCGGATCTCCTCTTCACACCCCGGTTGGTCGGTGTCATGGCTATGCCTGAAATAAGAAGACACAAGTTTTTAATGCACACCAATATTTGGCTTTTCTAGTGATTTTTTGTGCAAACATAATCAGTACAGATACAGCAAAGCTGTTGTGTTTATATTTGAGATCAGATTGTGAGCATTTATGTGGGATTGCTGGAATGAAGAGTAGCCACTTCTACGATTTCTGAAAGTTTGATGGGAGGGGTGCTTTCAGACAGTGATAGCTGGGATGAGAAGCATGTGGAATGTATTGCCAGTGAATTCAATGATTCTCTATCAACATGATTATTGATTCATAGTACTGGCGTGTATGATTTTAGATACCTTGTACTTGATGTACTCTTTTGTGTTTGTGCTTTGTTAATTTTATATGTGCTGTTTTGATAAATAAACATGTATCCACTGTTCTAAAACTGTAGTTTGTGCCTGTTCTTTTCAGTAAAGGCTGTACAAAATGCACTTACATTCTGACTTTGCCTCAGTGGATGAGTTTCAAGAGTGAACTGCATGGAAGGCAGAACTGACAATGAGTAATGACATTAAGAGTGTACACCACAGATTTTCATTCAGACAAATGTCTTTTTCTCTTCTACATACACAGGGCTTTTTTTTTTTTTTTTAAGTAAGAAGTAAAAAAAAATTATCGCAGGTGATCATCCCCAGTTGGGTGGATATGTGTCAGAGTTGTTTTGGGGTTATTTTTATGTCTTTTTCCCCTATTGCTACTACAGAGCCATGCTCCAATAAGTATCACTAAGATCATGTGACATATTTCTAAATGCAATAATGGATGATGATGATGATGATGATGATGATGATAGTGATTTAGTGCTATGGAGTTCAATTTCAGTATGGGACTCTGTGACAGAGCTGATTTTTATGCTTTTTTTCATAACACATCAAAGACAGTATTATATCTGCCATCAACCAGGCTAAGAGAAAACAGGCACTTGCAGTGTTGTTCATGAAAGTGAAGACCATGGAAGGAGAAAATAGGTAAAATAGCCACCGAGACAACAGAGAATGTGATAGTGAAGTCGAACCTCCTGGAAACATACTGCACACATGTGGTTTTAAAGCATAAGGTTCCCTTCAGTCAATTAGCAGATCCCCAACTGCATTACAAAGTGTTTCAGAGTAATGGGTTATTTTCTGGTTAAGGGTTTTATGCCTGCATGTCATATCTGACAACTATGAAGGTATTTCCTGACCTGCCTTCCTTGCACTGGAGCTGGTGTGGACACAGAGCTGGCTGCCTCTAAATCCAAGATCATTTCATCTGTTAAAAAGGAAAACTGTTATAGATTCTGACACACAGGTGAAAGATCCCACAGACATTTCATCACATTAAAAGGCTGAGTTTTTGCACACATACCCCTTCCCCTCCCCCCCCCCCCCCCCCCCCCCCCCCCCCCAACACCACCACCACCACCACCACCAAAAAAGGCCATAAATGTGAATTACAAGCGAATGTGAATTTGTTTGCCTTTATAAAGTAGCATGTATAAAGCTACACAGCTTTTACATTGTGCACACTTTTTCCATGTCCAAATATCTAGTTTTATACCGAAATATTTAATGATGTCATGTTTTGGTTTCAATATACAACCATTTTTATGTGTTTTAGTCTAAAATGTCTGGGTCAGTTCTAGAAAAAAAAAAAATATTATATTTACAGATATTTCCAAAATAGTATGTGTGAAAAAAAAGATAGCGGTCTGTCTGCTGAGTAATAAAACCCCCCTAAAACTCGGACCATACCTCGTACAGTCTCAAATGCGAAAGGGATCTCCTCAGCAACACTGATTAAATGCAAGAGAAAAGTTGTCTCGTGGTCAGTGCTCTCACTCTCTCTCTCTCTTCTCTCTCTCTCTCTCTCTCTCTCTCTCTCTTTCTTCTAATATAGGCTTTAGGCATCATAACACAATTGAGTCAATGAAAATGTGCACACATACCTTCCTGGGAGAGGTTGGCATTGGCCGAGGCTGGTCGGGATGGGCTGCTCCTTGCCAAGAGCACCTCGCATGGATCAGACCCTGTCAAGTGATAATGATCATTTGTTTCAGATTTGTTACTGAATATTTTTCTAAGGTCTGCTAAATCAAGAAGTGCCTTAAAAGAAATGTAAAACAATGACTCGTGAGTGAGGCATTTTCTAAAAACCATATCTGACAGAAAAAATGATGATGTGTGTTGCCAAAAGAAAACATTACCTTCAAAGTCAATGCATAATTGTAACTATACAAACTATCTTTTATTACTTATTATATGTACATAACTAAACCAAAGTATTATGTACTATAGCATCTTTATTACTACTATCAATGACTATGGTATTACTATACAAACATTACATTCTTGTAGCACTAGTAAGAGTAGAGACCCCTGCATGGCTGATCATATAGAGCTTCCCAAGGAGAACTTGCGTTCGACGACACCAGCAAACCAGTTTGGTTGGTAGTAGTGGAATTAATATATGTCACACAGTCCATTCCAGTCAAAGGAAGATACAAAAGTTGACTGCAGGGTTCAAGGTGAAAGTGAAATGATAATAAAGTTTATAAAAAAAAAACCTTTTGGTGGTAGTTGAACCCTTTGGAAGGTAGACACTGACGTTTCAAGCCATAGGCCCGTTGTCAAAGTGAAGAGAAGAGCGACTGGGCCACTCAATTACATATATACAGTAGCCTACTATATATATACTCATCCACTTTTGCTAAGGATCAAATTGAAAAATAATCACTATTGAAACCTAGTTCATTTTAATTCAAATACACATCTGTATTTCATTCTTTTTCTTCTTTCTGTTTGCTAAATTACCTAACAGGAATAGAAGGAATATGTGCCAGAATAATCAAGTCGGATTGTGGTCCCTCCACACTGAACAGGAAGAACAAGAATAAGGAGAATGAAATGTGGTTATTTGCTTTTAGAAAAGTTAGTGGGTTTGGGTTTTTTCAAATGTTTGGCAATGTGATCCTTAGCAAAAGTCGATGGGTATAGTATTAAATAAGCCTTGATAACATTAGAAAAGAGAAACATTACCTGCTGTCACACAGTCAACACCATGTATTGTGAGAGGAGAAGTTGATACCACCACAGAACTGATGCCACCGCACCACCTCCCACTGCAACAGACATATTGCATCTACAGCAAATAACTACCCCAAAAATTAGCGAACAACACACACACACCCACCCCACACACACACCCAAAAAAAAAATTGAGGAAAAAAAACAAATTTTCATAAAAAATAAATTCCCCATGGTGACTACATAAGCTCCATACCCGCATTTTGCACAGCAGCTTTATATGACAAAGACTACAATAGATTTCAAGTGCTAGAGCAAGCTTATGCTCGGTCTTGCATCATAGATTGACTAAGACAGAGGGATACTCACACTTAAATAAGAAAACGCCAAAGCACACTGTTTCTTAGGTCTCTGTTCAGAATATGACAGGATCAAACTTGCTATGTTAGCCACAGTGGAAACATTTCTGAGCCAGTCAGCACCAAATTTGAGCAAGACGGTCTTGCAGAGCCATACACAGCACAACCATAATCCAATTTGGAACGGACCAAGGCTCTGTAAAGGTGCAGCAGAGTTTTCTTATCAGCACCCTAGTCAGTGTGTGCTACGACCCGTAGAATATTCAGAGCTTTCTGGCAAGAAGTTTTGAGGTTTTTAATATGGCTGAGAAAGTTCAGTTTTTGATTAAAAAAAACAAAAAAAACCCAGAAAAATTTGGCTTCCTTAACAGCTGGAATGGTGGACTTATCCAGAAGAATTTCAGGATCAGCAAAAAAACCGACGAAAATTGTGAAAATGGATTAACTGGGTTTTGGTACGTGAAAAGGTAAACTCGTTTTCCTCGGCCCACTGTTGAATCTTGTTGACACAAAGTTGGAGTCGACGCTGTACGCTGGTATAAGAAGCTCCAACTGTGTACAGCGCGAAGTCGTCAACGAACAAAGAGGACTGGGAGCCTGGCTTACCGATTGCACAATGTCGTTGATTTTAATGCTGAAAAGGCAGGAGAAAGGATGCTCCCCTGAGGTACACCCAACTCCTGCCCATGGATGTCCGAGAGTGTGGTGCCAACACGCACCTGGAATTGTCGATCAGCCAGAAAGTTTTCGATAAACCGTGGCCGATAACCACGAAAAAACCAAGTCTATGCAAATCCATAAGAATTCCTGATTTCCACATGGTGTCATACGCTTTTCTAGGTCGAAAAAGATAGCGACCACATGCTGCTTATTGACAAAGGCATTGCGGATGGTGGTTTCCAGACAGATTAAATGGTCAACTGTCGAGTGGTACTTGCGGAACCCGCACTGTTCACTGGCCAAAAGGCCATCGGTTTCCAGCTTCCACATCAGACGGGAGTTTGACCATCTTTTCCATCAGCTTACAGAGGCAGCTGGTCAGAGCTATTGGGCGATAGTTTGATGGGTTGGTAGGGTCCTTTCCAGGTTTTGGGATTGGAATGATCAGGGCTTTCCGCCAGGAGGGCGGAAAGCACCCTGTGGTCCAGATATGGTCATAGACTTTAAGAAGGGTCTGGAGACAGCTTTCCGGAAGGTGTTTCAAAACCTGATAATGAATGTCATCCCAGACCAGGGGCAGAATCATTGCAGGTTTGCAAAGCTGATTTTAGTTCGTTGATTGAAAAAGGAAGATTGTAAGCTTCAGAGTTGTCTGATGTGAAATTGTATGAAGATTTCTCTCTGATTTGCTTGTTTCTTAAAAAGGCTGCAGATTTATTTGAAGAGGAGGAGTTCTGTTGATGGTGGAGGCCGACAGATTGGCAACAGCTTGTTTGTCAGTGATCAGAGCATCGGCAAGTTTCAGGTGATGAATGGAGGGGTTGGTTGTGTTCTTCCCTTTGATTTTTCTGATGATGTTCCAAACTTTTTTCTTTGAAGTTTTAGATGTCAGCCCGGAGCAGAAGTTTCTCCAAGACTGACGTTTACTGATTTTGAAAGTGTGTCTCGATTTGGCACTAAGTTTCTGATGGGCTCGAGCGTTGGGACCTGAAGGTCGTTGGTATACCCGACGCTGAGCCCGTTTGCGTATTTTTGAGATTTGTTGGCAGTCAGATTTAAACCAGGGTGTTTTGGGCAGTTGGAGTTTGTCAGAAGACATTGGAATACAGGTTTTAGCACAGTTTATCACAATATCGGTCAGAGATTCTGCTGGGTCTGGACTCTGAAGGAAATCAATTTCCTGGAATTCTTTTGAAATATTGATTGCAGAAAGATTCCAGTTTGCCTTCTTATAATTAAGACGTTGTGAGACAGAGGCGGTTTCAGTTACTACAGGTTTTAAAAGAACAGGGAAATGGTCACTTCCGTGCAGATCGTCATGGACAGACCACTCAGTCCAGGACCAGTGAGGGGTCACAAATCGACAAATCTAAACACGAAAGTGAACCTGTGGAGGAGTGGAGGTAGGTTGGTTGGAGTTCCATCGTTCAGACAACGCAAACCAAAGTCTGAAAGGACATCTTCAAGAAGCAGACCTCTGATGACAAATTCACACTACCCCAAAGGGGGTTGTGTCCATTGAAATCACCCAACAGCAAAAAAAAAGCCGAGGAAGCTCTCCAATCAGACTGACAAGGTCCTGACGACAAACCGGGACAGAAGGTGACAGGTAGAGTGAGCAAATTGTAACAGTTTTGTGGAGAGTGACTCTCACAGCTACAGCCTGAAGGGGGGTAGTAGTCAGAGCGACAGTACTAAACAGCAAAGTTTTATGTAAAAGAAGGGCAACACCCCGACAGTCCCAATGTGTGGATGGTTGTGCAGGCTTGGAAAGAATATTAAAGCCAGAAAGAGTGAAGGTCTTCTGACTTTTGAATTTTAGTTTCTTGAAGAGCTACGACGTAAGGTTTTAACGTTTGACACAGAAGCTGCAGCTCCTCAAAGTTTGAATGTAAGCCACGGATTCCAATGGATCATTGTACTGTCCATGGTGCAGAGAATGAATAGGGGAGAAATCAGGTCATCTCCTCGTCATCATCTGCATTCAGTGGAGCGAATCTATTAGAAAGTTGGACTGCACTGTTGGAGTCTTCATACCTATTGGCAGACTTGCCCACAGGTGAAGAAGGCTGGATTTTGGAGATGGTGGAGGTTTCTTTCTCATCTCCACCATCTCCACACTGGGATGAACTCCCTTGCCCGCACGGGCACTGCTCACAGAAGTTCGAGGCGGGAGGGCTGGCTTTTTAATCTGCCCAGCAGCAGAAGGAGTAGACTGCTGGGCAGTCTGAGGGGTGGCGGATTTTTTGCCTCCACCAGGGGCACCCACCTTGGACTGGGAGGTGGTGTCTTTGCTTCCAGAGTTTAACATTCTACTTTCCAACGTTCTTGTGAAAATAAATCATCAATCTGGCAGCAGACTGAACGGGTTGAGACTTTTATTGCTGAAGCATACGAAGAAACTGTTGATGTTTGGCTGCCAACAAACTGTCTACGTGCCTCAAAAAACGAGATTTTCTTTTCGGTTTTAACCTTCTGGATATTAGACTCCTGAATCCAAACAGGGCAGGTGTGCGTGAAGAGGAGGGATGGTCGCCACCGCAGTTCACACAATGAGCGGGTCTTTACATGGCCATCGTGGGTTGCCTTGCAGCAAACACCACACACCTCCTCCCCGGAACAGCGATCTCTGACATGTCCAAACTTCTGGCATTTGAAACATCTCGTTGCAGACGGAACATACAATTACACACGGACATTTAAGTAGCATACTTTAATGACGGAGGTAGCAAAGGGTTGCAGAATGTCGGAGAGAGTGTGTTGGTAGGCACTCTCTCTGCACCTTTTTTAACTGTCACCCTATGCACCGGGACAGATGAATGGGTGTGTGTCTCAACACCCTGTCCTGAGGATGGTTTGGTTTTGATTGGCTGATGAACTGAAATAAACAAAACGTCAAACGTCAACGCTGTCTTGGGTGATGGATGGATGACTCTTCCCCCTCTGCCCTTGACTGCTTACACACAGTAATGATCCTCTATGGAATACATGGAATATATAGGTAGATTGTACAGTAATGATCCACTATGGAATACAACAAAGGTTGTACAGTAATGATTATTCACGGAAATAACAAAGATTGTATAGCAATGATCGTTCATGGGAACATACGATCGCTGGCTTTTTCTCCCATAAGGACTTACTCAAGCGGTTGCGATAGAGATTACGTAAAGATGTTTTACGACAGTCTGAAAACATTTTGACGTCATACTTGAACTTGTAGGTGTTGGAGGCCTTAAAAAGCCTGTTCACCATTCTAGTATAACACTGAGTTAAAAAAAAAAAAAAAAACGCCTGCGTGGTAGGAAGAGAGAGTCACTGACTGAGACTATCTAGGTTGATAACATTCCGGATTATATATTGTCGGAAGTTCCTGCCAATGAGAGTCTAACCGTGATTTGAAGATATTAACTGTAGGGGCTGTTACTACGGAGTGAGGAAGACCATTCCAAACATCAATCACTCGAAGAGAAAAGTAGTTTCCCCTGATGTTTAGTCTGTGATGAACTTTGGATAGTTTCAAAGAGTGTCCTCTGCTGTCCCTGTTGGTAAACAGTTTAAGCCGTGGTTTATCACTCCGGTAGATGCCATGTATAAACTTGTACAAGTCTATCATCTTCTACATGGACATCTTCTATATCCTGGCACAGTGTTTTGTGGTAGGGTTGCCAGACAGAATGTCCGTACTCTAGTACTGGTCGTACAAGAGACTTGTACAGTTGTAGAAAAATATCTTCAGTCAGGAAGTCAAAGGAGTGACGGATGATACCAACAACTCTATTTGCTTTAGCAGTTGCCTTGGCCACATGTTCTCTCGAAATTTAGTTTGCTGTCAATGTAAACCCCAAGGTCCTTCTCAACTTCACTTTCAGACAGGATTGTGGTACATGTCTCACCATCGATGTTTACTTCAGTCATGTGGTACACAGCATCTGACTTCTTGTTCCCTAGTTTCAGGACATGGCATTTCTCAGGGTGGAACTTAAATAGCCATTGTCTTGACCAACTTTGCAGTCTGTTTAAGTCTTCCTGTAAGACATACGTTGCTCCTTCATCATCACTTCGTGCAAAGACCTTTGTGTCGTCTGCAAAAAGCTGTACAGAGTTTTGAATGAGATTCGGTGGATCGTTAACATACAAGACGAACAAAATAGGTCCTAAGACACTCCCCTGGGGAATCCCACTCGAAACATTGGCTTTTTCTGACTGCGCGCCATTGACGACGACCCGCTGACGCCTGTTGTGTAGGAAGTCCTGTATCCAAAGTAGTATCTTTCCTTTGATACTATGCGCCTGAACTTTCAAAACATGTCGTCTGTGTGGAACGCTCTCAAACGCTTTCTGGAAGTCCATGTAAACAATATCGACTGAGCCTCCATCATCCAGGACCTTAGTCCATGTGTCCATGACGTCAAGAAGCTGAGTGATGCACGACCTCCCCTTTACAAACCCATGTTGTTTCTCACCGACAAGATTGTTTTCTTCTAGGTGTTTGACAAGTTGTTCTCTTACTAGTTTTTCCATTACTTTGCAGAGGATGCATGTTAGGCTAACTGGCCTGTAGTTATTAGCTAGCATTTCGCTGCCTTTCTTGAAGATAGGTGTGACCCGTGCCAACCGCCAGTCTTCTGGGAATTTTCCTTCATTCAAAGATTTTCTGAACAGCATGACCACTGGGGGCAAAGAACATCTGCAGTCTTGGACAGAAGCATTGGGTTTCGCCCATCAGGTCCCAATGCCTTACTAGTGTTTAGATCTGTTAACAGTTTTCTGACTTTCTCAGTATCGATCTCAAAGTCGCTTAGCTCTTCATCGTAACTGCATTCTTGTGGTTCCGGCAGGTCCCCATCTTCTTCTACGGTAAAAGACGCTATGAAAGAATGCATTCAAAATCTCAGCTTTCTCTTGATCCGACTTCGAATAAAAATGTAGGCATGTATCCAGACAGCTTTACCTCCCGTGCACATCCGAAGCTAGTCATTTGGAAAGCAGAGCTATCATCTGGAAAGCAGAGTTATACTTTTGTATGTTTGAAAGGACATGACTGGTGTCTGCAGAGTTCCCAAGGAGATAGGATCGAAGAGGCTCTGGCGGTTCAATCAGGGGTGGCAGTCTGACCTTGCCACTGTTGCAGCAGATTCCTGGTGCATCCCCTCTCCACTTCAGAGCATGGCAATGTGGGCACTCTGCTGACAAAGTGCCGATGAAAAACGTCCTTGTGGTTACTGGAGATGGTTGAAACGCTGTAATGAAATGCTGAGTTAAGCCATTTGATTTGGTTGGTTGTGATAAACCCCTAACGCTCACACGTCTGTCATGTTCTAGTTCTATTCTAACCTGCCTATGATGTTGACTTTGTTGCTGTCTATTTGTTGCCTTGCGTTCTTTATCACTTTTTCGTCTACCTTCCCTCTGTTCTAAAGTTTCTTGCTCTCTACGTGCTGCTTTGCGTTCTCTGTCGCTTTATCGTCTACCTTCCCTCTGTTCGGTTGTCTCTTGGTGTCTACGTGCTACCTTGCGTTTTCTGTCTTTCTGTTGTCTTGCATATCTCTCCTCACTGTTTTCTTCTGATCGAGAACGCTGAACTCTGGCCGTAGCAGAAGAAGAGCGTCTGAGCCGGGTTCTCTTTTTGGGCGGCATTGTCACGATTTTAAGTTCGATTGGAAGAATAAAACATATATAAATAAAAGAAGGTTTAATTCAGCCTTTCTAGGCGTGTATGTTTTGATATTCAAATCTATAGAACAGAGAAGAAATTAGATGGAATCGCGATACCCGAAAGACAGACTTTTTGGATGAGCCAAAAATTCGTCTGCTTTGGAGTTTGTACTAAAAGAATAATTAATAGATTTGCAAATTAGAAATGGATGTTCAGATAGCGGGGGTTCTGTGTTGTAGAATTAAGCAGAATTGTGCACTTCGTGCAACAAGCACAATACTTTGGTATATTGTTCTTTACAATGTTATAATTGATTTAAGATTTGAAGCCACTTAAAAATCGTTTCTTATTTTGAGAAATAAATAAGAAAGATGAGCCAAAATTGCAGACGATTTTCTAGCGCGAGGTGCCCGCAGTGAATATTATCAAGCAAAATTAATGTAAGCTAAAATTATTTTCTAATGATAACACGTTGGACAATGATGGTAATTAATCTTCAACTTTAGAATACTAAACTCAGGTTCAAAATGGCTTGCAGGTGGTTGCTCTGGCTGTGATCGGCTGAGCTTACTGTGTTTTGTCGCAGTTTCATGGGAAAGCAGTGGTCGTACAGCTTAGCTGAGGGTTCCATTCAACTTAGCGCATCGAGGTGAGCCTAAGACACCCTTTGTTTTTCGTCTAAAAAACACACAGAGATTGGCAGGTGGTTGCTCTGGCTGTGATCGGCTGAGCTTACTGTGTATTTGTCGCAGTTTCATGGGAAAGTAGTGGTCGTACAGCTTAGCTGAGGGTTCCATTCAACTTAGCGCATCGAGGTGAGCCTAAGACACCTTTTGTTTTTATCACCTTCATACTGCAATATATATGGCAATGAGGAAGCTGACCATTTGGCAAAGGAAGGAGAATAGCAGCCCCAACAGAACAGGTAGTCTCCTTTGAAAAAATCAAAAGTATTATCAAGGAGAACCAAAAATCAAAAACGCAGATGGCTTGAGCAGCACACTACTTCAACAAGAGGGATGGACACTACCAGATGCCCAGATCAGACCTTTGTGAGACTGAGGACAGGGCACTCCAGACTGAGACATCACATGTCCACTATATTTCACAATGGCAAGTCTTCAAATCATCCATGCAGTACAGCCCAACGACCTAGCCTGCCAACACACCGATGAAGGAAAGCCCTATTGACCACTGGAGGGCCTTCGCCATACAGCAGCCTTCGTCAATACATCCAGGGTTCCTACCTAAGTGAACAAGGAAGAAGACCATCCTACATTACTGTTGATCTCTAATGATCATCACCCATCAGTCATTGATCCCCCCTCTTATCCCCCCCCCCCCCCCCCCCCCCCCCCCCCAACCAGCATTATTATACTACTGCCACCACATCATTTCACCTGTGACAATGATTAGCATCCCACAGTACCTTTAATCACAGTTATGATTCCAGTGACAACAGGATTATCATCCCATAGTACTGTTGTTATCAAATGACCATCACCCATCAAGGTTCCCATTTTTTTTTATTTTTTGGTAACAAGAATGATTATCATCCTGTAGCACTGTTGCTATCAAATGGTCATCATCAAATAAGCTTTATTATCATTATTTATATATTTATTCAAAACCCCCCTTTGTGTGTGTGTGTGTGTGTGTGTGTGCGCGCGCGCGCGCGCGCTTATATGTGTTTGTGTGTGTGATAGTGTTGATTTCACCTGTGACAACAGTCACTATTCATTAGTCAATGATCATTTCCAATTTCTGCTCAGTTGGCATTATCCTACCAATGCTATCATGTTATTTCACTCATGACAATGATCAGTGTCCTATTAGAAGAATTCTGATTATTGTCAGACGTTCATGACGTCATTCAGTCGCTGTGACGTGTGCAGAACAGGCAAAGGACACCACGTCTTTTTCTTGGGATTTCTCTTGAGCGATTTTTTTGTGAAAACCTTACAGCTTACTAATGTTGTTTACATAGTTTTTGCCATGAATGACCTTCTTGAATCAGAAGTTCAAGTTTCGTCCATAATTCAAATTGAATTTTGGGGGTATGCGTGTTT
>JADBJO010004771.1:35000-90000 GCA_016801955.1 Conus betulinus | reverse complement strand
TTTTACTTGTTTTATAAGCAGCCCCATATTGGCCACGAAACTTCTAACATTCATTGCAAGCTTTTAATGTCTTTCTGACCAGCCTGTCATTTTTTCATTTAATTTTTCATGAATCCATCAAGTGCATTAATTACATATCTGAATGTCAAATCGAATATACTTTTTGGCCATTCTTTAGGTTTTATTTGGTCTCCTGGGCCAGATGCCTTTTTCAAACTGGAAGGGAATTCATCAATATATTGCTAGAACAAGCCAATATTACTGTGTGCTGCTTATTTACATGAAAATCTTTAATGCTAGTTTTTTCGCAGAAAAGGGATAAGCCTGTAAATTAAAGGCACAATTCAACTGAGTGAAATGTAGTGTGTGTGTGTGTGTGTGTGTGTGTGTGTGTGTGTGTGTGTGTGTGTGTGTGTGTGAACATTCACTAGTTTTGCTGTATGGTTTGTTGATCCGCCTGAGATAAAAGTGGACGTCACTATGGTGTGCCATTACTGTTGCAGTACTCACTTACATATCTGAATGTCAAATCGAATATACTTTTTGGCCATTCTTTAGGTTTTATTTGGTCTCCTGGGCCAGATGCCTTTTTCAAACTGGAAGGGAATTCATCAATATATCGCTAGAACAAGCCAATGTTACTGTGTGCTGCTTATTTACATGAAAATCTTTTATGCTAGTTTTTCGCAGAAAAGGGATCAAGCCTGTAAATTAAAGGCACAATTCAACTGAGTGAAATGTAGTGTGTGTGTGTGTGTGTGTGTGTGTGTGTGTGTGTGTGAACATTCACTAGTGTTGCTGTATGGTTTGTTGATCCACCTGAGATAAAAGTGGACGTCACTATGGTGTGCCATTACTGTTGCAGTACTCACTTACATATCTGAATGTCAAATCGAATATACTTTTTGGCCATCCTTTAGGTTTTATTTGGTCTCCTGGGCCTGGGCCTATCACTGGTGATAGAAGTTGATGTCACCGTGGTGTGCCATTATTGTTTTATGCAGTATTTTTCCACTGGTCAAGGTCTACATTAAAGCCAGGTGAAATCCACACTGATCCCCACCAAAAGTAAAACAACAAACAAACAAAAAAAAACCCTAAACCAAAAACCTTGGTTACAATGAACTGCAAACTGCTGTTTCACCACAATCTCTTAGCAACTGTATACTGTGTCTCTGAACATAGTTGACATTTAGTTTCCCCCCTCCCCCTTCCCTACCCAAGCCCCGCCCCCAAACCAAAAACCTTGGTTACAATGAACTGCAAACTGCTGTTTCACCACAATCTCTTAGCAACTGTATACTGTGTCTCTGAACATAGTTGACATCATCATATGCTGCTCACTGAGATTGAGCCAAAAGCTTGAATCACACTCAGTGTGAGTGAGTGAAGGCTCACAGTCCAGACTCTCCCAACCTGCTGTGTGAAAACCTAGCCAAGGAAGGCGTCGTGGGGCCCAAAGAAACCTGCAGCATGAGGCTGTTTGTGAGGTTGTGTCGTGCCTACAAAGCCGGCATCTCCTATGAGAAGTATGCGGTCTACCATCCCTCTCCTCTCTCCCTCAAACAGCTCCTGGAGTTTGGTAAGTTGGGGGGGGGGGGGGGGGGGGGGGGGGGGGGGGGGGGGGGGGAGTTGGGTGATTGCTTTGCTTTGCTACATAGAGACTGATTCACTGAAAAACTCCTCTGGAATACCTTCTGTGTTGAATTGAACATGTGGATGTTTGAGGAGGTGGTGAGTGTGTGTGTGTGTGTGTGTGTGTGTGTCCTTCATCTTCAACCCCCCCCCCCCACCCCCCCCCACCCCCCACCCTTAAGTCCAAATCTTTACCAAGTCATTACTATGAAGACAGTTGAGTTGTTGGCCTGCGCTTGTTTTTTTTTTTCCCCCACTATTAGATTGTTCATCTTTGTATTTGTCTGACTTATTTCAAGTTTAAAAGGCTGTGCCAGTCTTGAATAAAGGTTACTCTGTGTTAGGTTTTCTTATGGGAGCAAAAGTTACCCCACTTGTTTACTGTTTATCGTTTACTGTTCCTGCCTCATTTCATTTCCAGTTTCTTCTTGTTTTAATTTTACTTGTTTGTTACACATCTCTATGTAGAAATAACTTTGATGAGGTGACCACCTTGATATGGGCCCTTCATGGTAAAGAAAAAAAAGAAAATGAGTTGAAATTTGAATTGGAATCTCCTTTAAGAAGGCTTTTCCTTCCTTCCCCAGATGTAGATCCTGACTGAGCCAGTACCTGAACAGCATGTTGAGGCAGAGGGACATGTAGAGTCAATACTGACAGTGCAGAGGGTATGGGGGTGTACTGTCATGTAGGGAACAGCTAGGACATTCTGCAGGGACATGTACAGTCGGTACAGGCATCACACAGAGTATGGGGATGTAGGGAACAGGAAGAATATAATAAATAATAATAATATAATAATAATGAATACTTATATAGCGCCTATTCTCGGCTAGAGACCAAGCTCTAAGCGCTTTACAATCAACACTCGTTTACACAACGGGCTGCCTACCTGGGTAGTGCCGACTGAAGAGCTGCCAGCTGGCACTTCATTCAGTCGTTTCCCGTGTCATCCAGTCAGTATTGTTCAATATTGATCACTCATTTTCCTTACTTCCTTCATTCTTTCCATTTCTCACTCAGGGTGCATGCTATGTGTAACGTGTCATCCATACCAACGGCCAAACTGGCCTACTCTTCCGAATGTTGGTGATGGGATTTTAGGTGTGTGCAAGATGTCATGCGTGCGTTCACACACAGAACCTCGGTTTATAGTCTCATTCGAAGGACTGTATCAGTGTATGGGAAATGGAGTCAGAACCAGTGTTAACTCCAAGGGAAAAATCCCCTGTACCCGAAACTTCCCGGTGGAGGTTCGAACCCGCAACCCCAGGATCACCAAGATTACGAGTCAGGCGCTCTACCAACTGAGCTATTCCGGCTGAGGGACGTGTATATGGTCGTGATTAAACACAGTCTTTTACCTTTTCACACAGAATAGTTTGCCAAAGCGAAGCTTTTGGCCTCCATCCAGAGGCCTTCGTCAGCGCCGAATGTCTCGCTGAGTGAGTTGGGTTCAGTGCACGTGATCTTGAGATGAACTTGAGTCACGCAACCAAACAAGGGAAGTGTAGGCTCTGGTAGGTTACGTCGCCCCTGGTCTTGGTTGAAGGAAGGAGACGTGGCCACAATGTAGATGGCCCCTTTACTCCTTTTTGGAACCATTTAGGTTCCTGGTCCAGGACACTGACATAGTCAGTACAGACATCACATAGAGTATGGGGATGTAGGGAACAGGAAGAATGTGGAAATAGGGACATGTATAATCAGCACACACAGTGCACAGAGTAATCAGCTTACACAGTGCACAGAGTTTGAGGGTGTAAGGAACGGCAAAGACATGGAAATAGTTTTGACAGTGATGTCAGTTCACTTGATGGTTCAGTGTGTCAGTGGGGGTGAAAACTGAAATGGCACCCTGTATTTGATTGTCTGGTGCAGCAGTGTGGAATGACGTGTAGGCTGTATGAACTGTTCTGTTTGATGTGGTTAGGATATCACATGATGTGCTGTAGGTCTTAGGATTTAGTTTTTGTTTGTCATCGGAACTGTCATAGGCCTCTAAGGTCGACATTAGAGGCTTATGATCACTGGTCAGCTTGAAGACATCCTGGTAAAGTTGAACTTTAATGAATAGTAAATTTGAACACTTCAGTCACTTCCAGTCAAATGCAGTCCACAGGTAAATCAAGGACAAAGAAGTAACTAACCAAATATTGGTATTGCTTACCTGCTCAATGCGATTCAGGTTAAATCAGCTGGCCTAGCTGTACGCTTCATCTTGTTGTGATTTCACAGTTGTCAAGGACACTTATTGACACCATGAAAACCTTGGGACCAACTATCAGTACGAGCCTGATGCTTCATAGATAATGTGGAGATTTCAGAAGGCAGAGATGCCTTCGGTTGAAGTTGTCAGCTCTGCATGCAGGAGTTAGGCAGGCTGTCCCATGTAATGCGTGTCAGTTGAAGTTGTCAGCTCTGCAGGCAGGAGTTAGTTAGGTAGGCTGTCCCATGTAATGCGTCAGTTGAAGTTGTCTGCTCTGCAGACAGGAGTTAGGTAGGCTGTCCCATGTAATGCATGTCAGTTGAAGTTGTCGGCTCTGCAGACAGGAGTTAGGCAGGCTGTCCCAGGTAATGCGTCAGTTGAAGTTGTCAGCTCTGCAGACAGGAGTTAGGTAGGCTGTCCCATGTAATGCGTCAGTTGAAGTTGTCAGCTTGCAGACAGGAGTTAGGCAGGCTGTCCCATGTAATGCGTGTCAGTTGAAGTCGTCTGTTCTGCAGGCAGGAGTTGGGTAGGCTGTCCCATGTAAAGTGTGTCAGTTGTTCTCCTTTTCTTCCAGTATTTCATTATTCCTGACCTCCCCAGACAAAAGACAAGCACTGCAGATCCATCTTCAGTCTCCCAGATCTAGCTGCTCTTCATGACAGGAATACCCTTGGTGACACAGTGAACGGCGATCATTTGACGATAGTCAAAACAATCTTAAAAAGTGTTAGAAATGACTCCACCAAACAACACGGACAAACAAACCACAAGACCTAGTTGATTTTTTTATTATTAGGAATATATGGACAGGGACTATCTTGGTATATAGAGCGTTGGACTTGGGGTCCTGGGTTTGAATCTCAGCCGGGCCATTTTTAATTTCCCCTTGGATCTGACATTGGTTGTGAACCCACTTCAGTTAAAGTCCTTCAAATCAGACATAAACCGAGGTCTGTGTGTGTAAAATGCACCCCTAACATGTGGCCCATACACAACATCCATCAACTTTCAACAGACAATGCCAGTTGGAAAAGGTGACATGTATGCACATAGGCTGCACTGAAGGAATGAATGAAAAACTGAGTGACTGATAGACTGAATGACAGGGGAAATGACTCTAGCATCAGCGGGCAGCTCTGCAGTAGTGCCATCCAGGTGGGCAGCCCAGTGTGGGACAGGGAGTTAATAGAGCGCTCAGTGCTTGGTCTCAGAGCAGCCCAGTGTGTCAGGGAGTTAACAGAGTGCTCAGTGCTTGGTCTCAGAGCAGCCCAGTGTGTCAGGAGTTTAATAGAGTGCTCAGTGCTTGGTCTCAGAGCCGCCCAGTGTGTCAGGGAGTTAAGAGAGTGCTCAGTGCTTGGTCTCAGAGCAGCCCAGTGTGTCAGGGAGTTGATAGAGCGCGCTCAGTGCTTGGTCTCAGAGCAGCCCAGTGTGTCAGGGAGTTGATAGAGCGCTCAGTGCTTGGTCTCAGAGCAGCCCAGTGTGTCAGGGAGCTGATAGAGCGCTCAGTGCTTGGTCTCAGAGCAGCCCAGTGTGTCAGGGAGCTGATAGAGTGCTCAGTGCTTGGTCTCAGAGCAGCCCAGTGTGTCAGAGAGTTAATAGAGCGCTCAGTGCTTGGTCTCAGAGCAGCCCAGTGTGTCAGGGAGTTAATAGAGCGCTCAGTGCTTGGTCTCAGAGCAGCCCAGCGTGTCAGGGAGTTAATAGAGCGCTCAGTGCTTGGTCTCAGAGCAGCCCAGCGTGTCAGGGAGTTAATAGAGTGCTCAGTGCTTGGTCTCAGAGCAGCCCCAGTGTGTCAAGGAGTGAATAGAGTGCTCAGTGCTTGGTCTCAGAGCAGCCCAGTGTGTCAAGGAGTGAATAGAGAGCTCAGTGCTTGGTTTCAGACCAAGGATACGCACTTTGTAAGAACTCTTAATGACATGATGTTACTTACCCTGATTCACACAACGCACTTTAAGAACTCTTAATGAAGCTGTTACTTACCCTGACTGGACTGGCCCAAATAACATTTGTTATATATAGAGTCAAAGCTGTTTTTTTTTCTGTATCTGAATAAGTAGTTTATAAAGCTGATCTGTGTGTTTGTTATACACACACTCTCTCTCTCTCTCTCTCTCTCTCTCTCTCTCTCTCTCTCTCTCTCTCACACACACACACACACACACACACACACACACACACACACACACACACACATTGTGCAGGCTCCAAGGTAGGACCATAATTCCAGGTTTGAAACATGTGGTCCAGCAACACGTGTGTCTGTGGTGCAGGATCCAAGACGGGGTCCCAGGAGGTGTCCTTCCTGTTCCTGAGGAAGGAGCTGCCAGTGCGACTGGCCAACATCATGAAGGAGATCAGCCTGCTGCCGAACCGCCTCCTGAAGATGCCGTCCGTCACCCTGGTCATGAACTGGTGGGTACACCTCACCTCACCCAGCATACACAGCCTGACACATAGTTGATGCTCAGGTAGATGCCCTCCGTCACCCTGGTCATGAACTGGTGGGTACACCTCACCTCACCTTGCATATAATCATCCACAGCCTGACCCATAGGGTGATGCTCAGGTAGATGCCCCCTCCATCACCCTCAAGTCATATACACAGCCTGACACATAGGATGATGCTCAGGTAGATGCCCTCCATCACCCTAGTCATGAACTAGTGGGTACACCTCACCCTGCATACACAGCCTGACACATAGATGATGCTCAGGTAGATGCCCTCCGTCACCCTGGTCATGAACTGGTGGGTACACCTCACCCTGCATACACAGCCTGACACATAGTTGATGCTCAGGTAGATGCCCTCTGTCACCCTGGTCATGAACTGGTGGGTACACCTCACCCTGCATACACAGCCTGACACATAGGATGATGCTCAGGTAGATGCCCTCTGTCACCCTGGTCATGAACTGGTGGGTACACCTCACCCTGCATACACAGCCTGACACATAGTTGATGCTCAGGTAGATGCCCTCCGTCACCCTGGTCATGAACTGGTGGGTACACCTCACCCTGCATACACAGCCCTGACACATAGGATGATGCTCAGGTAGATGCCCTCTGTCACCCTGGTCATGAACTGGTGGGTACACCTCGCCTGATCCTGCATACACAGCCTGACACATAGGATGATGCTCAGGTAGATGCCCTCCGTCACCCTGGTCATGAACTGGTGGGTACACCTCACCCTGCATACACAGCCTGACACAGGATGATGCTCAGGTAGATGCCCTCTGTCACCCTGGTCATGAACTGGTGGGTACACCTCGCCTGATCCTGCATACACAGCCTGACACATAGGATGATGCTCAGGTAGATGCCCTCCGTCACCCTGGTCATGAACTGGTGGGTACACCCTCACCCTGCATACTACACACAGCCTGACACATAGGATGATGCTCAGGTAGATGCCCTCCGTCACCCTGGTCATGAACTGGTGGGTACACCTCACCCTGCATACACAGCCTGACACAGGATGATGCTCAGGTAGATGCCCTCTGTCACCCTGGTCATGAACTGGTGGGTACACCTCGCCTGATCCTGCATACACAGCCTGACACAGGATGATGCTCAGGTAGATGCCCTCCGTCACCCTGGTCATGAACTGGTGGGTACACTTCACCTTGCATACACAGCCTGACTCAATAAAATAATCAGATTGACTGCCAGAACCCAGTATCTCACATATAAATATACAAAGGAAATAGTGGGTTCTGGCAGTCAGCCCTCGTCTAGCATGGTCCTCAAGTAGATGCCCTCCGTCACCTGAGTCATGCACTGGTGGGTACACCTCACTTTACCCTACATAATCATCCACAGCCTGACACATAGGATGGTCCTCAGGTAGAGCAGGGAAGGGTGGGGGGGGGGAGCAGACTTGTGTACCCCATACGATTTCGCCATATTTTGTAAACATGTTTGGCGAAAATACGGATCAGTATGACAAATTGCAAAGAAATATGTTTTAAGAAATTCTGAAGGCAGAGTTCTTAAGCAGTAGTTGAGCTTGTGGAAAATAACTGCGGTGGAGGCTTTTGCCAAAGAGCGACAACTCTTGCTAACTTCAGCGCACAAAGTTTCATTTTGCATTGTCTGTTTCTTAGACAATTTGCCCGGTATTGTCGAAAAACTGAGAGATCATGAGTGCGTGCCAACGTATGCTGATGGGTCAGGTTTGAAAGCAGTTTGTATGAGAAAAAGAACCTGTTTTAAAGCAGTCAGTGCAAGAGCAGGTGGTGACTACCGGCATGAAGCGTCTGCAATGTGATGGCAGGTGAACACAAAATGAAGGAACCCTCCCCCCACCCCGCCCCCCTTCTCCCCCTGCTTTTACAGAAATTTTGAATTTTGTAAACACTGATTGTAGAAACTACACCCATTTTCATTGAAAAATACTACTGTAACAGAAGTTTTAAGTTAAACAGGTCGGGGGGGGGGGGGGGGGGGGGGGGGGTCATGTCACATCACTTCATCCTTCACACTCAGTCTGACACACAGGATGTTCCTCTGGTAGAGCAGTGAGGGGGAAGGGGAGATGGGGGGGGGGGGGGGGGGTGTCACATTGCTTCACCTTCCGTACCCAGCCTGACACATAGGATGTTCCTCAGGTAGAGCTGGAGGAGGGAGGGGGGGGGGAAGGATGTCATGTCGATTCATACCTAGTCTGACATATGCGGTGTTTCTCAGGTAGAGTGGGGTATGGGGGGATGGAGGGTGTGGTGGTGGAAAGTATCTCATGTTGCTTCACCCTCGCACCCAGTCTGACACATAAGTTCTTCTCAGGTCGGGTGGGGGGGGGGGGGGGGGGGGGGGGGGGGCTCCTATTTTGGTGTAGGTTTTTGGACTCGTCAGACTAATCTTTGTTTTATTAATATCTTTTTTTTTTTTGTTTGTCTGCTCTGCTAGTTATCCCCCCCCCCCCCCCCCCCCCCCCCCCACCTTGTTGCTACAGCTTCTCGACATGTGCTCCAGGTGACTCTGGGTGTCTCCCCCTTCTCCGGCCTGAGATTTCTCCATGAAGCGGTTGCCCAGGAAACTAAAGAAGACTACAATACGCAGCTGATTACTGTAGTCACAGACCCTTCACACTTGCTGCCCATTTTCACTTGGTGAAAAGTGAAAACCCTGTCCAATTCTCAAACCCATGATTTCAGCAAAAATCTGAAACATTCAGACTGTGTGTGTGTGTGTGTGTGTGTGTGTGTGTGTGTGTGTGTGTGTGTGTCTGCTGTGTGTGTGTCTGGGGAGGGGAGGACTGATGGAGCGTGATTATTGGAAAGCCTGAGAATTGGATGCTGCTGACTAGAGTGGGGGGATCAGGTTGGGCACGGAGCATGAAGATCACAGCATGGGAGGTCAGGTGGTCTGAGAACGTTGTGGTGATGTCTTTCAGCTTTCGGGGCACACAGACTCTCCGGCAGTCCTGTGTCATGCGGTTTTGCAGCAGTCAGGTGACTCGTTCTTTTCAGCAGTCAGGTGACTAATTTCTGCTCAGTAGTCAGGTGACACATGTTTTCTAACTGTCAGGTGGTACATGTTTTCTAGCTCAGGAGACACATGCCAGCTCTCAGGAGACGCATGCTTTTTAGCTGACAGGAGGCAGATTCTTTCCAGCAAAATCTTGTGACAATAACTTTCCAGCACTCCATTGACATATGGTTTTTAGCTGTCGAAAAATGCAAGCTTCCCAGCACTCCAGTGACGCATGCTTGCTAGCGTTTCAGGTGACACATCTTTCCAGCATTCTAGTGGGTTTTCTGTGTTTTTTTTCTCCAGCACTCAGGTGACACATGTTTTCTAGCATTTAGGTGGCACACCTTTCCACAGTCAGGTGTTTCTTTCCAGCACTCAGGTGACACAGGCCTTCCAGCACTCAGGTGACACAGGCTTTCCAGCACTCGGGTGACACAGGCTTTCCAGCCAGGTGACACATGCTTTCCAGCACTCAGGTGACACATGCTTTCCAGCACTCAGGTGACACAGGCTTTCCAGCACTCAGGTGGCGCATGCTTTCCAGTACTTGGGTGACACATGCTTTCCAGCACTCAGGTGACACTTTCCATGCGCAGGTTGCTTTCAGTACTCGGGTGACATGTTTTTCAGCTCTCTAGTGACATATGCTATCTAGCGCTTACCTGACACATCTTTTCCAACGCTCCAGTGATACATTGTCCAGCGCTCAGGTGACACATCCTTTCCAGTGCTCAGGTGACTCATTCTTTCCAGTGCTCAGATGACACATCTTTTCCACCGCTCAGGTGACATTCTTTCCAGCACTTGGGTGACACACCCTTTACCAGTGCTCAGGTGACACATGTTTTCCAGCACTCAAGTGACACATGCTTTCCAGCATTCAGGTGACACATCCTTTCCAGTGCTCAGGTGACACATGCTTTCCAGTGCTCAGGTGACACGTGCTTTCCAGCACTCAGGTGACACATGCTTTCCAGTGCTCAGGTGACAAATTTTTCCCTGTGCTCAGGTGACATATCTTTTCCAGCACTCATGTGACGCACGCTTTCCAGTGCTCAGGTGACAAATTTTTCCCTGTGCTAAGGTGATATCTTTTCCAGCGCTCAGGTGACACATGCTTTCCAGCGCTCAGATGACACATGCTTTCAGGATTCAGTGATACAAGCTTTGTAGCATTCCAGTGATACATGTTTTCTAGCACTCTCTGGTGACACGTACTTACTGGCACTGAGGGGGCACATCCTTTCTTGCAGCTTATGTTGGTAATGTGACAGCCCAGGCATGAACTCTGTGGTCAACAGGGCATGCAGAATATGAACTGAACTTGTGACCACAGAAAGGAAGATAGTGTTCTGATGGCGGCAGAAGAATTGAACTTAACTTATGACCACAGAAAGGAAGATAGTGTTCTGATGATGGCAGAAGAATTGAACTTATGACCACAGAAAGGAAGATAGTGTTCTGATGGCGGCAGAAGAATTGAACTTATGACCACAGAAAGGAAGATAGTGTTCTGATGACGGCAGAAGAATTGAACTTGTGACCACAGAAAGAAGATAGTGTTCTGAGACGGCAGAAGAATTGAACTTATGACCACAGAAAGGAAGATAGTGTTCTGATGGCGGCAGAAGAAATCAAGAAAGATTGTGTTGTGATGGTGAGGGACAAGATAAAGATTGTGTTTTTTAGATGCACATGGACAAAATGAAGAACAGTACCAGCCGCCGTGGCGAAGTGGTTAGCGTCGCGGACTCTCGGCTGGGAGGTCGTGGGTTCGAATCCCATCAGAAGTCATGTGGGTTTTTCTGCACCGACCGGCTCCTACCCAGAGTTGAGTTTGCTGCGGACTCAGTTGGGAAGACTGGGACCACACAGTAGAGTTTCATCCACTTAATGGATGCGTTTCTGAGAGTGTTGCTAAAATTTCCTGACCAACACTGCAGGTGTCTGTATCTCTCGGGCCTGGTTGACGCTGGGATATATTATGAAACGTATTATGAAGCGTAGAGTACAGCCCTGTCATGTAGTCTCAGACCGAAATGGAAATCCGTAGCATCATCTTAATCATCCTCATTCTCATCGATCAGCAAAAAAAAAAAAAAGTCTGAAATTCTGTGGCCCTTCATCCCTGCCCTGCTCTCATGGTGACCTCAGTTTCGATGTCCTCTCCACGTCTGTGGCCTTGGTTTGGTTCCGTCAGGGTCACCGGTATCGGCGAGTCCATGGGGTCTGTCGTTGGACGGACGTGGTGGCGCCCTCCGAGGGAGAGCTCACTCACGCCAGCTCCGCGACTAAACAATTATTGTCGTTAGTAGGGGGCTTAGTAGGTGGTGTCCTGCATATGTTAGATCAGAACAGGCGCCACTGAACACCACTGAAGTGACTCGGCAGCAGTGCAGTGTCTCCTCAGGTGGGTTGCCTCTTGACGACTTGACATTGACTGCTCCTTGTGGATTGCTGGTGCCGGGGCTGCAGTGGGGCCGACTGGGCCATGGCTGTGGACGGGGTGTCTAAATGAGCAGCGTGGGTGCACTGCCTCTGAGGTGGCACAGAGGTTGGGACGGCAAAAAAAAAAAAAAAAAAAAAAAAAATGAAGAACAGTCGTGTTTAGATCATGTTGGACAACCTGAAGAGAAGTTGTTCTTTGATGAATGGCAGATGAACTGAAGCAAGGCTGAGTTTAGACAGTGGGAAGTGAGGAAAGGTTATGTTTAGATTGTCATGAATAAAGTGAAGATAAGTTGTGTTTAGAAGGTAACAGACAGAATGAAGATAAGTTGTGTTTAGAAGGTAACAGACAGAATGAAGATAAGTTGTGTTTAGAAGGTAACAGACAGAATGAAGATAAGTTGTGTTTAGAAGGACAGACAGAATGAAGATAAGTTGTGTTTAGAAGGTGACAGACAGAATGAAGATAAGTTGTGTTTAGAAGGTGACAGACAGAATGAAGATAAGTTGTGTTTAGAAGGTGACAGACAGAATGAAGATAAGTTGTGTTTAGAAGGTGACAGACAGCATGAAGATAAGTTGTGTTTAGAAGGTGACAGACAGAATGAAGATAAGTTGTGTTTTGACAGTAACAGACAGCATGAAGATAAGTTAGTTGTGTTTTGAAGGTGATGGACAGACTAGGTGAAGAAAGGTTTATGTTCTGATAGTGATGAAAAAGTAAAAGGATTTTGTTACTGTGTGCTGGTTATGAGGCAGTGGTGATTTTGCTGTGTTTTTTTTTTTTAGTTGAAAATGGAACATGTGTGTGTGTGTGCGTGCGTGCGCATGCATGTATGTTAATGCGTGCACGTTTGTGCATGCATGTGTGTGCAGATGTTTGTGCACGTTTGTGTGTCAGTGTGTGTGTGTGCGCGCGATGTGTTGTGTGTGTGTGTGTGTGTGCTGTGTGTGCGTGTGTGTGTGTGTGTGTGTGTGTGTGTGTGTGTGTGTATTGGCAGGTATGAAATGAGAGTTTCAGAGAACTGATAGAGTTTGAGAAAACCACAGACACATCTGAAGCTGTTCTGACCAAGTAAGTAGTTGTCAGCTCGTTTTTTCTTTGTGATGTATTAAAAAAAAACACTTGTCTGTTCCTGTTCTCACACACACACACACACACACACACACACACATGCTATCTCTCTCAGTCTCTCTGTTTCTCTACTACCCCCCCCCCCCCCCCCCCCCCCCCTCCCCGGTGTCTCCCCCTCTCTGTCTCTTTCAGTCTCTGTGTCTGTCTCTCTCTCTCTCTCTCTCTCAGTCTCTCTCTCTGTCTCTCTCTCTCTCTCTCTCTCTCTGCCTCTCTCACTGTCTCTCGGTCCCTCTGTCATCAGGGTGGCATTGCTGTGAAAAGACTTGTACCAAGAGAGTTCATGTTTATCCACTGCATCGTAGTGTTGAGTGCATTGTGTGGTTCATGTTTATCCACTGCATCGTAGTGTTGAGTGCATTGTGTGGTTCATGTTTATCCGCTGCATCGTAGTGTTGAGTGCATTGTGTGGTTCATGTTTATCCACTGCATTGTGTGGTTCATGTTTATCCACTGTGTGGTGTTTCCTGTGTTTATCCACTGAATTTTGTGGTTTGAGTTTATGCATTGAATTTTGTGTTCCTGTTTATCCACTGCATTGTGTGGTTCCTGTTTAGTGCATTGTGTGGTTCCTGTTTATCCACTGTGTTGTAGTGTTGAGTGCATTGTGTGGTTCCTGTTTATCCACTGTGTTGTAGTGTTGTTTAGTGCATTGTGTGGTTCCTGTTTATCCACTGCATTTGTGTTGTTTGTGTGTGTTTATCCACTGCATTGTGTGGTTCCTGTTTATCCATGAATTGTGTGGTTCCTGTTTATCCACTGTGTTGTAGTGTTGAGTGCATTGTGTGGTTCTGTTTATCCGCTGTGTTGTAGTGTTGAGTGCATTGTGTGGTTCCCTGTTTATCCGTGGTTCCTGTTGTAGTGTGTTGAGTGCATTGTGTGGTGGTTCCTGTTTATCCGCTGTGTTGTAGTGTTGAGTGCATTGTGTGGTTCCTGTTTATCCGCTGTGTTGTAGTGTTGAGTGCATTGTATGGTTCGTGATTTGGTGATGGAGTGGTGACAGTGGTGGGGCAATGTTCTGCAGTAGTGGCGGTATCTGTGAGGGTGGTTTGGTGATGGAGTGGTGACAGTCTTCAGGCCGTGTATTGCTGTAGTGATGGTAGCAGTGAGGATGATTCAGTGATGGAGTCTTGAGGGCCATGTATTTCAGGCCATGTATTGCTGTAGTGATGGTAGCAGTGAGGGTGATTTGGTGGTGGAGTCTTCAGGCCATGTATTGCTGTAGTGATGGTAGTGATGGTAGCAGTGAGGGTGATTTGGTGGTGGAGTCTTCAGGCCATGTATTGCTGTAGTGATGGTAGCAGTGAGGATGATTTGGTGGTGGAGTCTTCAGGCCATGTATTGCTGTAGTGATGGTAGCAGTGAGGGTGATTTGGTGGTGGAGTCTTCAGGCCATGTATTGCTGTAGTGATGTGATGGTAGCAGTGAGGGGTGATGATTGAGGTGGTGATGAGTTTTCAGGCCATGTCCTGCAGCAGTGAAGGTAGCAGTGAAGACAGACAACAGAGCAGAAGGTGCCAAAGTAGGCCTTCAGCTGACCCACCACCACAGGATGGAAGTTATCAGCAACTTTTTGTGCTGCATGAAACATGGTGTACTCTCTGCTGGCCCTTGAAACACTAACAGGGGGGATAACTGTAAAAAGTATTCCACAGGCTTCACTGTCAGCGGCAGAGAGTTTGGATTGTTTTACTGATGATGGCATTTTGCTAACGACCATAGACGGCATCACTCCATTCTGCATCTGGCGAAAATTTTGTATAGGAAGGTGACAAAATGTGTGATATGATTAGTCACCTGTGTGGGAAAGATTGGTGGAGTAATGTGAACAAACTATGTGATAGATTAGAGTCACCAGTACATCTGTCTTTGCTCCTGTCATATCAAGTCACTAACTTTTTATCAGTTCACTTTTATTCTCTCCGATGGTCTCTTTTGTTCACTTGGATGATAATCCATGTTTTGTATTTTTTTTACTGGTTATATGCAAGGTAATGTTTTGGTTCTGTAAGTGAGAAGGATGTGCAACGTAAGAATTCCCTGTTGTCTCCAACCAGCTCTTGAATGTTCAGGATGTTATTGTGTGCCCATTTCTGCTGAAAGTGTCCGACCAGTTTAAATCTTGTGGTGGAGAAAAAAAAAAGAGAGAAAAAAGTAAAGAAGAAACCCCCACCTGATGGAGGGAATCTTGTTTCAGGTTTACGGATGTGCTGACTCACATCAGGAATCGTCATGCCAATGTGGTGGAGACTATGGGACAGGTAGGACGTCCCTGTGCACACACACACACACACACACACACACACACACACAAAAGCAAATTGCACACTGATACCAGGTACCAGTGCTAGAAGAAAGAATGCAGACACTCAATTCCAGCATGACACTGTCAGAAGTGAAATTACACCTGGATGTTTCTCCTACTTCATTCAAGACGAGTTGACACCTTCACCACACTCCTGCAGGTTCTGTAAGTCGTATCTCTGTGTGTGTATGTGTGCATGTGTGTGTGCGTGTGTGTGTGCGTGTGTGTGTGTGTGTGTGTGTGTGTGTGTGTGTGAAGCTTCCATTGATTTAAGTGAGTTGGTAACTACCAGACGGACCTTTTCCAAGTTGTCCTATCATGGGCTGAATGGCTGATTTCTCTGCCAGGGAGAGATGTAGACACAAAGACAGACAGGCCAATGCAGAAGAGCTGACAGGGGCCGGTGTGTGTGTGAGGGTGAAGAGGAGGAGGAGAGAGGAATGGGAGAACAGGCAGGCAAAGGAGATGATGTTCTCAATCCTGGAGCATTTCAGTGGCATGGCTGTTTAATGAAGCTGTGTGTGTGTGGCGGCATGGTTGTGGTAGTAATCTCTTCTTTGATTTTGTTGAGGGCAGTGTCATTGTTAGATGGTCCATTGGGGTGTTGCAGTGTCATTGTTAGATGGTCCATTGGGGATGTTGAGGGCAGTGCCATTGTTAGATGGTCCATTAGAGTGTTGAGGGCAGTGTCATTGTTAGATGGTCCATTAGGGATGCTGAGGGCAGTGTCATTGTTAGATGGTCCATTGGGGTGTTGAGGGCAGTGTCATTGTTAGATGGTCCATTAGGGATGCTGAGGGCAGTGTCATTGTTAGATGGTCCATTAGGGTGTTGAGGACTGTCATTGTTAGATGGTCTGTTGGGGTGTTGAGGGCAGTGTCATTGTTAGATGGTCCATTGGGGTGTTGAGGGCAGTGTCATTGTTAGATGGTCCATTAGGGTGTGAGGACAGTGTCATTGTTAGATGGTCTGTTGGGGTGTTGAGGGCAGTGTCATTGTTAGATGGTCCATTAGGGTGTTGAAGGCAGTGTCATTGTTAGATAGTCAATTGGGGGTGTTGAGTGCAGTGTCATTGTTAGATGGTCCATTAGGGTGTTGAGGGCAGTGTCATTGTTAGATGGTCCATTAGGGTGTTGAGGGCAGTGTCATTGTTAGATGGTCCATTAGGGTGTTGAGGGCAGTGTCATTGTTAGATGGTCCATTAGGGGTGTTGAGGGCAGTATCATTGTAGGATGGTCCATTGGGGATGTTGAGTGCAGTGTCATTGTTAGATGGTCATTAGGGTTTTCTGGGCAGTGTCATTGTTAGATGGTCCATTGGGGGTGTTTGAGGCAGTGTTATTGTTAGATGGTCCATTGGGGTGTTGAGGGCAGTGTCATTGTTAGATGGTCCATTAGGGTGTTGAAGGCAGTGTCATTGTTAGATGGTCAATTGGGGGTGTTGAGTGCAGTGTTATTGTTAGATGGTCCATTGGGGTGTTGAGGGCAGTGTCATTGTTAGATGGTCCATTAGGGTGTTGAGGTCAGTGTCATTGTTAGATGGTCCATTAGGGTGTTGAGGGCAGTGTCATTGTTAGATGGTCCATTAGGGGTGTTGAGGGCAGTGTCATTGTTAGATGGTCCATTAGGGATGCTGAGGGCAGTGTCATTGTTAGATGGTCCATTAGGGTGTTGAGGCAGTGTCATTGTTAGATGGTCTGTTGGGGTGTTGAGGGCAGTGTCATTGTTAGATGGTCCGTTGGGGTGCTGAGGGCAGTGTCATTGTTAGATGGTCCGTTGGGGTGCTGAGGGCAGTGTCATTGTTAGATGGTCCATTGGGGTGTTGAGGGCAGTGTCATTGTTAGATGGTCCATTGGGGTGTTGAGGGCAGTGTCATTGTTAGATGGTCCATTAGAGTGTTGAGGGCAGTGTCATTGTTAGGTGGTCCATTAGGGTGTTGAGGGCAGTGTCATTGTTAGATGGTCCATTGGGGTGTTGAGGGCAGTGTCATTGTTAGATGGTCCATTAGAGTGTTGAGGGCAGTGTCATTGTTAGGTGGTCCATTAGGGGTGTTGAGGCAGTGTCATTGTTAGATGGTCCATTGGGGTGTTTGAGGGCAGTGTCATTGTTAGATGGTCTATTGGGGGTGTTGAGGGCAGTGTCATTGTTAGATGGTCCATGGGGGGTGTTGAGGACAGTGTCATTGTTAGATGGTCTATTGGGGGTGTTGAGGGCAGTGTCATTGTTAGATGGTCTATTGGGGGTGTTGAGGGCAGTGTCATTGTTAGATGGTCCATTGGGGTGTTGAGGGCAGTGTCATTGTTAGATGGTCCATTAGGGTTGTTGAGGGCAGTGTCATTGTTAGATGGTCCATTAGGGGTGTTGAGGGCAGTGTCATTGTAGGATGGTCCATTGGGTGTTTAGGGCAGTGTCATTGTTAGATTGTCCATTAGGGATGCTGAGGGCAGTGTCATTGTGATGGTCCATTGGGGGTGTTGAGGGCAGTGTCATTGTTAGATGGTCCATTGGGGATGTTGAGTGCAGTGTCATTGTAGATGGTCCATTAGGGTTTTCTGGGCAGTGTCATTGTTAGATGGTCCATTGGGGGTGTTGAGGGCAGTGTCATTGTTAGATGGTCTATTGGAGGTGCTTAGGGCAGTGTCATTGTTAGATGGTCTATTGGGGGTGTTGAGGGCAGTGTCATTGTTAGATGGTCTGTTGGAGGTGTTTAGGGCAGTGTCATTGTTAGATGGTCCATTGGGGTGTTGAGGGCAGTGTCATTGTTAGATGGTCAATTAGGGGTGTTGAGGGCAGTGTCGTTGTGATGGTCCATTGGGGGTGTTGAGGGCAGTGTCATTGTTAGATGGTCCATTGGGGATGTTGAGTGCAGTGTCATTGTTAGATGGTCCATTAGGGTTTTCTGGGCAGTGTCATTGTTAGATGGTCCATTGGGGGTGTTGAGGGCAGTGTTATTGTTAGATGGTCCATTGGGGGTGTTGAGGGCAGTGTCATTGTTAGATGGTCTATTGGAGGTGCTTAGGGCAGTGTCATTGTTAGATGGTCTATTGGGGGTGTTGAGGGCAGTGTCATTGTTAGATGGTCTGTTGGAGGTGTTTTAGGGCAGTGTCATTGTTAGATGGTCCATTGGGGTGTTGAGGGCAGTGTCATTGTTAGATGGTCTGTTAGGTGTTGAGGGCAGTGTCATTGTTAGATGGTCCATTGGGGGTGTTGAGGGCAGTGTCATTGTTAGATGGTCCATTGGGGGTGTTGAGGGCAGTGTCATTGTTAAATGGTCCATTGGGGTGTTGAGGTCAGTGTCATTGTTAGATGGTCCATTGGGGGTGTTGAGGGCAGTGTCATTGTTAAATGGTCCATGGGGGTGTTGAGTTCAGTGTCATTGTTAGATTGTCCATTAGGGATGCTGAGTGCAGTGTCATTGTTAGATGGTCCATTAGGGGTTTGACGTGTTCAGCACTGCAGTGTATCCGGGGCATTCAGACGCTGATGTTGTTTTTTCCTTTGAGCATTGAGCTGTGCTGCCACTGTTGTATCTGGGGCATTCAGACGCTGATGTTGTTTTCCTTTGAGCATTGAGCTGTGCTGCCACTGTTGTAGTCGGGGCATTCAGACGCTGATGTTGTTTTCCTTTGAGCATTGAGCTGTGCTGCCACTGTTGTATCGGGGGCATTCAGACGCCGATGTTGTTTTCCTTTGAGCATTGAGCTGATCTGACACTGTTGTTAATGCTGCCCCTGGATTGGCAGGGAGAGAGAGGGAGGGAGGGAAGATGTAGGTGCGGGTGCGACTGTATAGGATGGTGTGAACCAGTGAGTATCCACCTGGGTGTGCATGTGTGTATCCTTGTGTGGTCCCATTGAGGGTGGAGTGGTGTGGTCCAGTAAGGGTGAAGTGATGTGGTCCATTGAGGGTGGAGTGGCCCATTGAGGGTGGACTTGTGTGGTCCATTGAGGGTGGTGGTGGTGGTGGTGGGGTTGCGGTCCTTCGAGGGTGGAGTGGTGCGGTCAATTGAGGGTGTTGTGGTGTGGTCCATTGAGGGTGGTGTGGTGCGGTCCATTGAGGGTGGCGCTGTGTGGTCCATTGAAGGTGGTGTGGTGCGGTCCATTGAGGGTGGCGCTGTGCAGTCCATTGAGGGTGGCGCTGTGCGGTCCATTGAGGGTGCGCGGGTGCAGTTCATTGAGGGTGGTGGGGTGGTGCGGTCCATTGAGGGCGGTGTGGTGCGGTCCATTGAGGGTGGTATGGTTCATTGAGGGTGTTGTGGTGTGGTCCATTGAGAGGGGGAGGGGGCATTGAGGGTGGTGTGGTGTGGTCCATTCCATGAGGGTGGTGTGGTGTGTGTGGTTCATTGAGGGTGGTGGGGGTGTGGTCCATTGAGGGTGGTGTGGTGTGGTCCATTGAGGGTGGTGCTGTGTGGTTCATTGAAGGTTTTGTGGTGTGGTCCATTGAGGGTGGTGTGGTGTGGTCCATTGAGGGTGGCGTGGTGTGGTCCATTGAGGGTGGTGTGTGTGTGTGTGAAGGTGTGTGGTGTGGTGTGTGTGTGTGTGTGTGTGTGTGTTTCATTGAGGGTGTTGTGGTGTGGTCCATTGAGGGTGATGTGGTGTGTGGTGCATTGAGGGTGGTGTGATGTGGCTCATTGAGGGTGTTGTGGTGTGGCTCACTGAGGGTGTTGTGGTGTGGCTCACTGAGGGTGGTGTGGTGCGGCTCACTGTGGGTGTTGTGGTGTGGCTCACTGAGGGTGTTGTGGTGTGGTTCACTGAGGGTGTTGCGGGTGTGGTCCATTGAGGGTGTTGTGGTGTGGTCCATTGAGGGTGGTGTGGTTCACTGAGGATGTTGTGGTGTGGTTCACTGAGGGTGTTGTGTGTGTTTCATTGAGGGTGTTGTGGTGTGGCTCACTGAGGGGTGTGTGGTGTGGTCCATTGAGGGTGGTGGTGTGGTCCATTGAGGGTGGGGTGGTGTGGTCCATTGAGGATGGTATGGTGTGGTTCACTGAGGGTGTTGTGGTGTGGTCCATTGAGGGTTTTTGGTGTGGTCCATTGAGGGTGTTGTGGTGTGGTTCATTGAGGGTGTGGTGTGTGTCCACTGAGGGTGGTGTGGTGTGGCTCACTGAGGGTGGTGTGGTGTGGCTCACTGAGGGTGTTGTGGTTCACTGAGGGTGTTTTGGTGTGGCTCACTGAGGGTGTTGTGGTCCACTGAGGGTGTTGTGGTGTGGCTCACTGAGGGTGATGTGGTGTGGCTCACTGAGGGTGTGGTGTGGCTCACTGAGGGTGTTGTGGTGTGGTTCACTGAGGGTGGTGTGGTGTGGCTCACTGAGGGTGGTGGTGTGGCTCACTGAGGGTGTTGTGGTGTGGTTCACTGAGGGTGGTGTGGTGTGGTGTGTGTGTGGTTCACTGAGGGTGTTGTGGTGCGGCTGACTGAGGGTGTTGTGGTGCGGCTCACTGAGGGTGTTGTGGCTCACTGAGGGTGGTGGTGTGGCTCAGTGAGGGTGTTGTGGTGCAGGGCATGCTGGAGATGAAGGAGACCCACGGCATGGAGATCAGCAACGAGGAACGCATCCAGTACTTCCTGGACCGGTTCTACATGAGTCGCATCTCCATACGCATGTTGATCAACCAGCACAGTGAGTTGTCCACGTGTTGATCAACCAGCACAGTGAGTTGTCCACATATTGATCAACCAGCACAGTGAGTTGTCCACGTGTTGATCAACCAGCACAGTGAGTTGTCCACGTGTTGATCAACCAGCACAGTGAGTTGTCCACATGTTGGTCAGCCAGCACAGTGAGTTGTCCACGTGTTGATCAACCAGCACAGTGAGTTGTCCACATGCACGCCTTAACTGCTAACTCCATAAACTCTTCAGGAAGTTCCATGTAAAAATCATTACAGATCGCCCAAATATAATGCAATCCACAATTTCAAAATTCTTTCAAACAACAAAAAAAAATGGGCAGCATTTGCAAATATAAAGGATATTGCAGAAGAAGCCTACACGCTATTCTTTGAACATCAAGAGTTACAAGTTGTTGGCAGACATGTTGCCATTAAGCCTTACATTCATCAGTTGAAGTAGCAGGGAGTTCAGTGTGTCTTAGTTCAAAAACAAACTGTACACATCCTTGCCTGGAGTTCAGTGTGCCTTTAGTTCAAAGACAAACTGTACACATCATTGCCTGGGAGTTCAGCGTGCCTTTAGTTCAAAGACAAACTGTACACATCCTGGCCTGGAGTTCAGTGTGTCTTTAGTTCAAGACAAAGACAACTGTACACATCCTTGCCTGGAGTTCAGTGTGTCTTTAGTTCAAAGACAAACTGTACACATCCTTGCCTGGAGTTCAGTGTGCCTTTAGTTCAAAGACAAACTGCACCCATCACTGTCTGGAGTTCAGCGTGCCTTTAGTTCAAAGACAAACTGCACCCACCATTGCCTGAAGTTCAGTGTGCCTTTACTAATTCAAAGACAGACTGCATCCATCATTGCATGGCTCCCAGAGTTCTACTCCAGAAGGGTGGCATGGCAAGTTTCAAGTTTATTTTCAAGTTTTAAAACTGATGATCGAGGTTTCCCCTCCCTCCCCTCCCGTTTTTATGAATAGCAGCTTTTAGCATAAGATAAATTTCATATTTTGCAAATTGATGACTTCAGCTGTGGAGTGGTTTGCCACTCGCAGCGTCAGATTGCTTTTGTTTTTCTCACAAAGAAATCATTTGAAAATTTTTTTAAAAGAGGTGGGTAAGGAGGGTAGGTGGGAGGGATAAAACATGCTTTCAAGGCTGGATCATGGATCTCATCTTGTTAAAGAGTGCAAAAAAAACATCATCATCCTTAATTGTGAAGGTATTGAGAATGTGTGGCAGAGTGGGAATGGGCTGATGCAGGTGAGGGGGAACTGAGAGACCCTGTGAACTCCAGGGCTCCATGACTCTTAAACACCCATTAGGCATGTCATTTTTTTTTTTTTTTCCCATAATCAAAGCATACTCAACGCACATGATAGTTGGCATTGGGATGTTCTTTATTCATTTCTCTAAATTCACTCCAAATTTCATGACTGCACAAACAGTAGAAAAGAAATCACAACAATTTGAAGAAGGTAGGTGTGCAGATTTTTTTCAGTCAACCAAAAATATGTCTGCAGGCGGAAGTTATCGCTCACGGATGTGGGCTTGTTAAAGGTTAAGTAGACATTCAATGAAAAATTGACAACTGAAGAGGTCATTCTTTGTTTTAGTATGCTTCGTTAACTTTGTGGTCATTTTCAGTTTAGTTATTTCTCCCTGTTGTCACTTTTTTTTGTTTTGTTTTGTTTTTTTTTTTTTTTTTCATTTTCTTTTTAACCTTTAGCACACTACATTTTTTTCTGGAGTTCTTTCCCTGTCCCTGCATTCTTTTTCAAGGAGCAAAAAATTTGAGCAACTGCTTATTTCAATTTGTTGTAACTTTGCTAGTATTCTACGTAGAGACTTGATTTTTTTTGTGTGTATCAATAAAGGGATAGCTGAGGAATGTTTTCATGTAATGCATTATGTTGTGCATGCATGTTTTGACATTGAAAAAAGAAAAATAAGATATACGTCATTTTGTCGCAGTTGACGTCTTTCCAGTTTCTGATGTAGGAGAGGCGTTCAACATTTTCCACTCTCTATTCCTTCACTGACAGGCATATCAATTTGTTTCATTCACTAACAAAGTGATAATTTCATCTGGCATAAACAAAGGAAACGGTTGTCCCTCAGAAATGCTATCAGGCATCTCCCTGGGACCAGAAGTTTCGGTGAAATCAGTGAGCCGCGGATGTTGATACTCACTCGGAACATCGTCGTCATGTCAATTGAAAGACTATTAAATCTTCTTCATCATCACTAGCCACCACTTCAACGTTGACTTCAGCTTGTGTGAAGCCTTCAAACTCATTTTCTGAGTCAGAATCGTATAAAACTTTGTGTAGTAAGCTTTCTAAATCAGTCTCCGCCATTTTGGTGTTGCGGAAATCCCCCAAATCGATGTTTACTTTTCAAAAATTCTCTGTCGCGTGTCGAATTGAAGGAAATGCAAACGGTAGATGGCAGAGCAAAGTTTAGCCTTGTTTTGAATCGGAAGTGACTGCATTTCCATTATTAGTAACGGAAATAGTGTTCATGAACCACGAATTTTGAATACCCTTCGCTCAGCGACACAGTGCGCCTGCAGATGCAAGGGAAATAATCGGTTTGATGACACAATGCACCTACAAGGTGCTAAAGATTAATGCAAATAGTAGAATATCTTCCTTTCTGATTTTCCATGGTAAAAGTTAGCATGACTGCCTTGGGATAGTTTTGTTACTGTTAGAGAATGAAAATGTATACAAGATAGATGTGGGGTTGACACTGAGGAGTGTGTGTATGTGTGTGTGTGTGTTGTGTGTGTGTGTGTGGTGTGTGTGTGTGTGTGTGTGTGTGTGAGAGAGAGTGACCTGGTGTGTGTGTGAGTGAGTGACCCTGGTGTGTGTGTGTGTGTCTGTGTGACCTGGTGGGGTGTCTGATGTGTTTCAGCTCTGCTGTTTGGGTCTCAGGCCACCAACCACCCCCGACACATCGGCTGCATCGACCCCCACTGCAACGTCCGCCACGTCATAGAGGGTGAGCAGTCCCCTCCTGTCAGGGTTGTCTCCCTTCAAGTAGCCAGTGTTTTACAGTCCCCTCATTTTAGACTGTGACATTGGAGTTAGATTTATGTTTTAAACCCGTTGACTGCCCTTGCACAAACAGCATTTGAGGTGGTTTCTGGAAAGCTGTGTGCCTCACATCGAACGCTGTTCGAGGTAATTTCATCATCAAAATTCAGCAGTTTAAATAAGGGAGGCAAGGAGAAAAAATGGTTTAAACGGTTGTAGGGACCCTAAAGGACGGTTTCTTCCCTTTCACGGGTCGCTGACTGACCGGCTCGTGTCTGGTCGGACGATAATACTTCGGCAAGGTTCAGCTGAGTCATTTTCGGTTCAAGGTGACGAGTCGAGGAGACAGTTCGTTCAGGCGCGTGCCGTTTTCAAACGATCTAGTGCTCTTGAAGTGCTTCAAGAAGTTATCTGAGACCATGAAAGCGATGACGAAGACTTCAGAGAAGTGGAACGAGGCGATTCGGAGGAGGAAGAAGAAAGCGATCACAATCAACACCACCCTTTGCTATCGGTGATTGGTGTTGATGACGAAGCTGATCCACGACTTCGAACCAAGCGATACCGGTGCAAGTGGGGCCGAATCGGAGAATGATGAGCCGATTCTGTCTATGTCGATACCCCCCCCCTTCTTTCATGAAAGGTCAGTAGGGGGAGTCGAGGAAGGGGAGGGGGTTCAGGACAACGGCGAGGGTCCAGTGTGAGGGGGCGTGGCAGAGGAAGAGGGTGAGCTTTACCAGGACTGGAGTGTCCCCTATGATATGAGGTGCTAAACATTTTATGCACTGTCAGATGTTTGTCCTGAAGTTCAAAGGATACTAACACCAGTTTTTGTGGTATTTCATTGTGATTTTAGTGCTGTAGTTTTGTTTATGTTCTGAAAGTGTCTGTTTTTCAAACAAAACATTCATCATTATATATATTTTTTGGTCTACTCATTACAAACAAAATCAAACTATTGTGATATCTGACTGTAGCCAAGGATATAACAAGAAAATTTCCCAAGTATCTAAGATGTCTATAATGTCAAGAATTGAAAGAGCAGTGGGCATATTAGTGAACCAACGTAGGAAAACAAAAACTGTGTCCCTTGATACCTGGATTGCACTGTACCCCAGAAATACATGGATTTATCATGTAAAACAACAATTGTGGGTTGTAAATTCTCTACCAAATATTTACACAGATGTTCAGTAAACACTAAAACCACTTTTTGCTGGGTTTGTATGTTTTTTTGATTCGCTGCTGCTGTGGGGTTTGTATGCTTGCAAGGTATAATTTTTTTTTCAAAGTTGAATTATAGGATTACTTATTATACTCAGAATGAATAAAATCAAATATTATTTGCAGATATTATAGCCCTGGGTAATAAGAAGAAAACCTGCCAAAAATCTAAGAGGTATCTCCACAAATAAATGAGCACTGATCAAATAGTGAACCTACCGCAAAAAGTCAAATTTTGCTCTGGCACACAGAAGTACAAAACAAAATAGAGGCAGTCAGGGGGTTAAAGAACCTTATTCTACGGTGTGTTGTAGAAGTTAAATGTGAAATTAAAGAGAACTCACAAATGGTGCGAGACATAGGAGTTAAATGTGAAATTAAAAGCACCCTTATTTTGGTGTGTGTGTGTGGTAGGAGTTAAATGTGAAATCTAAAGAACCCTTATTTTGGTGTGTGTGTGTGTGAGTTAGTGAAATCTAAAGAACCCTGTGAGTTAAATGTGAAATTAGGTAACCCTGATAATGGTGTGAGTCATAGGAGTTAAATGTGAAATTTAAAGAACCCTAATTTTACTGTGTAATATAGGACTTTGATGTGAATATTTAAGAACCTGATTTTCTATGTAATGTTAGTAATTAGATGTGATACATGAAGAACTGCTGTATTTACCAGTTTGATGAGTTGAAATTGACTGGACTTTATATTCAGTGCTGCTTTACACACAAAAGTGTAAGCATTCACTCACGCATACTCATACACATACATGCATGCACACGTGCGCGCATACACACACACACACACACACACACACAACACACACACACACACACACACACACACTCTACACACATGCACACTCACACACACGCACACACACACACTCACACTGTAACACACACACACACACACACACACACACACACACACACACACACACACACACACACACCACTCACACTATAACACACACACACACACACACACACACACACACACACACACACAACGCACAGACAGCATGTTGAAACACACATGTTAACACACAGGTAAACACACAGGCCCACAAACACGTGTAGACATGTTGAAGCAAGGCACTGCAAGCAGTGGGGTGTCCACACACACTGTATAGAATGCTTTGACACTGAGAGTAGCCACACACTTTGACACACACAACATGATCTTCTTCACACACCTATGAGAACGCACAATTCCTGTGTGAGCACACACACACCACTCACTGCACTGACCTTCACATCAAGTGTGTCACACACACACACAGTGAGTACACACACACGACGACCTTCACTTCATGTGTGTCAAATGTGAGTACATGACGACCTTCACATCAAGTGTGTCAATGACTGTGAAGTACAGGTAGCCACACATTTGTTCAAGAAAATGATCTTCGACCTTCACATCAAGTGTGTCAATGGTGAGTACATGAGGACCTTCACATCAAGTGTGTCAGGTGTGTGAGAGTACACGACGACCTTTCACATCAAGTGTGTCAATGATGAGTGAGTACACGACGACCCTTCACATCTTGTGTGTCAATGGTGAGTGAGTACACGATGACCTTCACATCAAGTGTGTCAATGGTGAGTGAGTACACGACGACCTTCACATCAAGTGTGTCAATGGAGAGTGAGTACATGATGACCTTCACATCAAGTGTGTCAATGGTGAGTGAGTACACGACGACCTTCACATCTTGTGTGTCAATGGTGAGTGAGTATACGATGACCTTCACATCAAGTGTGTCAATGGTGAGTGAGTACACGACGACCTTCACATCAAGTGTGTCAGTGGTGAGTGAGTATACACCGACCTTCACATCAAGTGTGTCAATGGTGAGTGAGTACACGACGACCTTCACATCTTGTGTGTCAAATGGTGAGTGAGTATACGATGACCTTCACATCAAGTGTGTCAATGGTGAGTGAGTACACGACGACCTTCACATCAATTGTGTGTCAATGGTGAGTGTGTCAGTACACCGACCTTCACATCAAGTGTGTCAATGGTGAGTGGGTATACACCGACCTTCACATCAAGTGTGTCAATGGTGAGTACACGATGACCTTCATATCAAGTGTGTCAATGGTGAGTACACAACGACCTTCACATGAAGTGTGTCAATGGTGAGTACATGACAACCTTCACATCAAGTGTGTCAACGGTGAGTACACGACGACCTTCACATCAAGTGTGTCAACGGTGAGTACATGATGACCTTCACATCAAGTGTGTCAATGGTAAAAAGAAAAAAAAAAGTGTGTTACTGGTGAGTTCACCACAGCCTATACATCAAGTGTACCAAAAGTGAGCATATGATAATCTTCACATGAAGTGTGTCAGTTGTGAGTACACGATTACCTTCACATCAAGTGTAACAGTGGTGAGTACATGATTCCTTCACATCAAGTGTGTCAAAGGTGAGTACAAGATTACCTTCACATCAAGTGTGTCAAAGGTGAGTACATAATGAACTTCAAATCAAGTGTGTCAAAGGTGAGTACAGAATAACCTTCACATTAAGTGTGTCAAAGGTGAGTACTTATGACACTTCAAATCAGTGTGTCAAAGGTGAGTACATGAATAACCTTCACATTAAGTGTGTCAATGGTGAGTACTTGATGACATTTCTGAGTGCGTCAAAGGTGTGTATGATGATGCCTGCACAACAAGTGTTCTGGTGAGTACACAAGTTCTGTATGTGTGAGTGTGTGATGATATGCCTGCACAGGTTCTGTATGTTGATCAGTGTGTATGATGTGTCCTGCACAGGTTCTGTATGTTGATCAGTGTGTATGATGTGTCTGCAGAGGTTCTGTATGTTGATCAGTGTGTATGATATGTCTGCAGAGGTTTTGTGTGTGTTGATCAGTGTGTATGATATGTCTGCAGAGGTTCTGTATGTTGATCAGTGTGTGTACGATACTTCTGCAGAGAGGTTCTGTATGTTGATCAGTGTGTATGATACGTCTGCAGAGGTTCTGTATGTTGATCAGTGTGTATGATACGTCTGCAGAGGTTCTGTATGTTGATCAGTGTGTATGATACGTCTGCAGAGTTTCTGTATGTTGATCAGTGTGTATGATACGTCTGCAGAGGTTCTGTATGTTGATGAGTGTGTATATGATGTGTCTGCAGAGGTTCTGTATGTTGATCAGTGTTATGATCAGTGTGTATGATATGTCTGTTAATAGTGAGTACACAAGTTCTGTATGTTGATGAGTGTGTATGATATGTCTGCAGAGGTTCTGTATGTTGATCAGTGTGTATGATATGTCTGCAGAGGTTCTGTATGTTGATCAGTGTGTATGATATGTCTGCAGAGGTTCTGTATCTGTGTTGATCAGTGTGTATATGTGTCTGCAGATGTTCTGTGTGTTGATCAGTGTGTATGATATGTCTGCAGAGACTGTGTGTTGATCAGTGTGTATGATGTGTCTGCAGAGGTTGTATGTGTTGATCAGTGTTGATCGGTGTGTATGATATGTCTGCAGAGGTTCTTTGTGTTGATCAATGTGTATGATATGTCTGCAGCCACGGAGCAGGGTCAGCCAGACATCCACATCGTTTACGTACCCTCTCACCTCTACCACATGCTTTTTGAACTCTTCAAGGTGAGAGGCTGCTAGCTCCACAGGTGAAGGTCAGAGATGGGGGAGGCGTGGGGCTGGAGGGTATGGTGGAGTTTAGGAAAGAGGAAGAGGGTGGGGGAAGGAAGGCTTCTTTTGTTTTGTTTTTTTTTCTTTTTTTTTTTTCTTCTTTCCATTTCTTATTTGACCGCAGCTACTCCATGGGTGGTCTGAGAACACAGTGTCTTTTTTTTAGTGATTGTCCATGGTCAGCGATTGTCCGTGGTCAGCAGTTGTGTCCATGGTCAGCGATTGTCCATGGTTAATGATTGTCCATGATTAGCGATTGTCCATGGTTAACGATTGTCCATGATTAGTGATGGTTAATGATTGTCTGATTGTCCATGGTTAATGATTGTCCATGGTTAGAGAAGGGTAGTGACTGTCCATGGTTAGTGATTGTCCATGGTTAGTGATTATCCATGGTTAGTGATGGTTAGTGATTGTCCATGGTCAGTTATTGCCCATGGTTAGTGATTGTCCATGGTTAGCGATTGTCGTTAGTGATTGTCCGTGGTTAATGATTGTCCATGGTTAATGATTGTCCATAGTTAATGATTGTCCGTGATTAGTGATTGTTCATGGTTAATGATTATCATGGTCAGTGAATGTCCATGGTTAGTGATTGTCCATGGTTAGTGATTGTCCATGGTCAGCGATTGTCCGTGGTCAGTACGTGTTGTCCGTGGTCAGCGATTGTCCATGGTTAATGATTGTCCATGATTAGCGATTGTCCATGGTTAGCGATTGTCCATGATTAGTGATTGTCCATGATTAGTGATGGTTAATGATTGTCTGATTGTCCATGGTTAATGATTGTCCATGGTTAGAGATGGTTAGTGATGTCCATGGTTAGTGATGGTTAGTGATTGTCCATGGTCAGTGATTGTCCATGGTTAGTGATTATCCATGGTTAGTGATGGTTAGTGATTGTCCATGGTCAGTGATTGTCCATGGTTAGTGATTGTCCATGGTTAGCGATTGTCGTTAGATTGTCCATGGTTACTGATTGTCCATGGTTAATGATTGTCCATGTTTATGATTGTCCGTGATTAGTGATTGTTCATGGTTAATGATTATCCATGGTCAGTGATTGTCCATGGTCAGCGATTGTCCATGGTCAGTGATTGTCCATGGTCAGTGATTGTGCCATGGTCAGTGATTGTCCATGGTTTCATTTTATTGTTATAGCTGTTACTAATGGCAATGACGGCCCATAACGTTTTTTTTTTTTTTTTTATGGACTATTTCAGAAAGTACGTGGCCGATCTTTCTGAATTTTTGTAGGTATGTTCATTATGGGCCACAGATCATGCCAAATGTGTTACTTTTACCGTTATATGCAGCCCATAAACGGCCCATAACAGTTTTTACTTTATGGAATATCTCAGAAAGCATTTGGCTGATCTTCTTGAAAATTTGTAGACATGTTCATTATGGATCACGGATCATGTCCAGTGTTTTATTTTACCGTTACAGCCGTTTACTAATGGCCCATAACAGCCCGTAATGGTTTTTTTCTTCTTATATGGAATATCTTAGAAAGTACTTGGCTGATATTTCTGAAAATTTGTAGGCATGTTCATTATGGGTCATGGATCATGCCCGATGTGTTATTTTACCGTTATAGCCGTTACTAACGGATTTAATTGCCCATAACGGTTTTCCTTCTTAATGGAATATCTCAGAAAGTACGTGGCCGATCTTTCTGAAAATTTGTAGGTATGTTCATTGTGGGTCACAGGTGATGGCCGATGTTTACAAGAATAGCCGTTACTAATGGCTATAACGGGCCAAAACGGTTTTTTGACCTCTTTAAGGATGGAATATCTCATGCGTATTCAAGATAAACTGGGAGTATGTTCATATGCTTTGCATCATGTCATTCACTTCGTTTGAGGTTGGTTCGTGGAGGTGGTTTTCATTCATTTTGTTTGAGGTTGGTTGGTTTGTGAAATCTGGGATGAGGGATGACCCTGGGGATGAGTGCGGGATGCAGCGAGACTGACCTGGTCTGACCATTAGTGAAGGATGTGGGTAGTTCAGTGAAGCTGTGGTGTTCATTAGTTACTGTTGGTCTGACCCTGTGAAGGGTGTGGGTTGTTCATTAGTTACTGTTGGTGTTGGTCTGACCCTGTGAAGGGTGTGGGTTGTTCATCAGTTACTGTTGGTGTTGGTCTGATCCTGTGAAGGGTGTGGGTTTTTCATTAGTTACTGTTGGTGTTGGTCTGACCCTGTGAAGGGTGTGGGTTGTTCATTAGGTACTGTTGGTCTGATCCTGTGAAGGGTGTGGGTTTTCATTTCATTAGTTACTGTTGGTGTTGGTCTGACCCTGTAAAGGGTGTGGGTAGTTCAGCTGCTGTGGTGTTCTGAGTTACTGTTGGTGTTCATTAGTGTACCTGTGTTGGTGATGTGTGCCTTTCTGTGTATAACCCCTTTATTTTCAGGATGTCAGTTCTTTTCTGCATTTAAATTTGACAGAGCTAAAAAGGCCCCAAAGAATGACTACACACACGCATGCACACATGCATGCACGCAAGCATACACACACACATGCATGCACACAGGTACGCGTGCACACACACACACACACACACACACACACACACACACACACACACACGTACACACACACACACACACACACACACACACACAGGCTGTCATAAATACACACAGAAAGTCCCTGATGAAAACTAGACACACACAGAGACAGACACACTCATGCACGCACACACATAAGGATGAATGTCCGAGGGGTACTCGCTTGGTCTCGGATCTCTTACAGTGGAAGGACACACCGTGGTCACTTCCCAAAACAATTGGACCTGCCTTCTACACCCACTCCTTCCCCTGCCCTATCGACTGCCCCGACCTTCCCCCTCCCCCCGCCCCTCCCTTCCCCCACTCCACTCAAGTTGTGATCCCAGAGATGCCGTCAGGCTTCCAGTGGATGTTGATGCCTGACAAGGAGAGAGAGGGTGCAGGGTGAGGTTAGTAAGGTAGTGTTGCTTATGGCCCAGCCGACGGAAAAGGGCATAACATGGCAGGATGATGATGGTGATGAAGACTACTGCCTGCTGTTTCAGAACTCCATGAGGGCCACGGTGGAGAACTACCCCCAGCAGTCGGACGTGCCCCCCATCAGCGTCATGATCTGCAAGGGCCAGGAGGACCTCTGTATCAAGGTGAGAGAACTCTTGTGACATTAGGTCCGTAAGGAAGGAAAGGGAGGTCACTGTCCTGTCAGGTTGACCTGTGTATCAAGGTGAGAGAACTCTTGTGACATTAGGTCCGTAAGGAATGAAAGGGAGGCCACTGTCCTGTCAAGTTGATCTGTGTATCAAGGTGAGAGAACTCTGTGATGCTGGATCAGCAAGGAAGGAAAGGGAGGTCACTGTCCTGTCAGGTTGACCTGTGTATCAAGGTGAGAGAACTCTGTGATGCTGGATCAGCAAGGAAGGAAAGGGAGGTCACTGTCCTGTCAGGTTGATCTGTGTATCAAGGTGAGAGAACTCTGTGAGGCTGGATCAGCAAGGAAGGAAAGGGAGGTCACTGTCCTATTGACCTGTGCATCAAGGTGAGAGAACTCTGTGATGCTGGATCAGCAAGGAAGGAAAGGGAGGTCACTGCAGTGTCAGGATTACTTGAGCAGGAAGATTAGAGAACTCTAGTGGTTCAGACAAAAGAAAGTTCCAAGCATTTTTGGACTGTTTAAATCACGTTGCATGTCAGTGTGGCCTTGGGGTCAGTCAAGACATGTGAATGCAGGGGTGAAAGACCATCCGTATTGCTACGCAATTCCGTGTAGTAAATTTCCTTTTTTTTCCCCCCCATGTGTGTGTCTTCCGATTCAGGTTTTCATGCCACTCGTATTTGAAATCTGCCATCGTGTTTTTCATGTGTGAAGACCAAATCATCGTGCTTTATATTTTGTCAAATATGGAGCTGATTAACAATGAAGCAGAGGCACAGAAGATCGACAATGACCTGAAGAAAAAACAAGTGGAGAAATGAATGGATGGATGAAATGGATAAATTGAATCGTCCGTTCAGAAAATGGCTGTGGAAAACAAATGAAGTGGGCGCTGCTTGGTGTATACTGTGCAGTTGTAAGCTTGTATACAAGTCAAATGGAACAAAGTCAGTTGAAGTGCATTCCCAGGAGACAAAACATGTGGAGAGATTGAATGTGCAAAAAAAAACCACATCAACTCTTCCTGCTGCTGCTCCAGGAATGACTCCGGTGGCTAAAGTTGATACCCTGGTCGATGCCAAGATTCAGACTTGTGCATTTTTAGCGGAACACTGCTTGCCTCTGTCACTGGCGCCTGATTTAATCTCCTTCGCCTCACTGCAGCCACTAATTTCCGGTTTCATACTCACCTTGTTGCTTTTAGCTGATGGATTTTTCAAGTTACTTATTGCAGCCACTGATTTTCTTCTCAAGATTTGTTCAGTCAGTCGGGGTTACTGATTTATTGCTTCCAGGTTCATCCACTCTAACCATTGACTTTCATTGTTCAGATGCCCCAGAGCCACCAGCCACTGATTTCTATTGGAAGACTTGGTCCACTGCAGCTTTTGATTTTGCCCAGAGTATGTTCCAATTCAGTGCTAGTGCAGACATTGACTCTGCTGAATTCAAGTCATGTAAGACTTAAAAACAAACAAACAAACAAAACAAGAACAGGAATCCTCATTGTTGAACTTACAGATTGTGATTGAAATTTGGCCACTATCTTCTGTGTTAACATCACTGGTGAGTAGTATTTGCACATTGCATCCTATATTGTTTTGATGGTTTACTGAATGTAAGATGTATTCTAAGTACTTGGCATAATATTTTCAGTTTGATATTTAAGCCGTAAGTCACATTTTGTCATATTTGGAGTCTTTTTGTATAGAAGTTAATAAATAACTTTGTTTTCAAGGAGAGGTGACAAAAGTGTCTTGGCAAGACAAATTTTCTACAGCGTCTGGGGGACAAAGCCCCCCAGACACCCAGCAGGGTGTTGACCCTGCACCCCATCGGGGGCCTAAAGCGGCCCCCTCCCCCCTCCCCAGCCTTTTCAGTATAGCTATGATTTTCGGCTCCCATCCGTGTGAATGAGTAAGGGGCATGTTTAAGTGTGAAATGCCCAGCTGAGCTCTGAAGGGAGATTCTTCTCTGTCTGTGAACTCTGTGAACACACTTCAGTTCAGCCCTCAGATTGACAGGGGTCAGTTCCTTCTTCTTCTTCTTTTTTTTTAAGAAGACACAAAAGGTTTTTTTTTCTTTTTCTTTTTTTCCATTTAAATTGAAATTCATTGTGTCAAGAAAAAGAAATTGTGACCTCTAGTTTTCAGTCTGAGTCAAATCTTACAGTTCCAGTCTTCAGAAATTCTAGAAATTCTAGTTCCTTTGGCTGTTGTAAGTGATACCTTTCAATATCTCTCCTCGGGAATGTTTTTTCTATCTCGTTCTTCTACATCCCCCCTGCCCCTCTACACTGTCTCTGTTTCTCTCTCTGTCTCTGTCACTCCCTCTCTCTCTCTCTCTCTCTCTCTCTCTCTCTCTCTCTCTCTCTCTCTCAGCCAGAACTCATTTGCTTTCATTCTCATACTACAGTGGTTAGATATGTGTACATTTACTGTGGGATGGTGTGTATTCAATGAAGAGGGGAAGATGCTGCGCATATGCAAGATGCTCTCAATTAACAAAGAATGAAACGTGCCGCAGTTAAACCTGAATAGAGGCGGCCGATCGGCAGTGACCTCTTTTAAGGTCGGCTTTGATCTCAGCAGACACAGACACTGTTACAGAATTCCCTCTTTTTCTCCTTCTTTTTTTTTTTTTTTTTTTTTTTGATGATCCAGTAAATACATTTTTACCTATAATCACAGTTCTTGTTTTTGTTGTTTGGGATTTAGGAGAAAGAGATGGGAAATTACTATTTTTTCTTCCTTTTAACATTTCAGCATTTGTATTTAATGCAATTCATTTAATAAATGCAGTTTATTTATCTATCTGAAATGTGAGTGGCAACAACGATCTCCAAATTCCTCTTAAACATAAAAGTTGAAGTGCACACGCATGTGGTATGGTATGTTGGACTCGGTATGTTGTGAAAACAAAATGAAGTAATATATGATTTAAGTATAAACACATGAAGGTGGAGAAGGAGGGGGTGGGGGGGGGGGGGCTCATATTTGAATGCTTCAAGTCTGTTGAATGTCAGTGTTACTAATTTTTACTTCAGCTGCTAAGTTACATTGTCTTGTACTGCGATAAAGAAATTTTAAATGGTAAACAGGTCTGTTGTTTGAATATAAAACACACATCAAGCATATTTCCTCTGTTCTTGTTGACATATGGCATTGGATTGATTTATTAGCCCCTTATCCAATGACAAAATCTTTTTTGATAAAAGAAAGAAAAGAACTTTTCAGACATGCTATACAATTTTCACCTTGAAATGTGACAGTTACTACTTGACCTCTGTTGTAACCCTGAACTCCAACCTGTACACAGGCCCAAAGTGTTTGCCTTTTTTTGGTCATCAATTGATTTGTATCTGTGTGATTGGCATGTGTCGGTTCAGATGTGTAGTCATCTATCACAGGCACCTGTTCTGTATCTGTGTGTGATTGGCATGTGTCGGTTCAGATGTGTAGTCATCTATCACAGGCACCTGTTGTCTGTTCCTGTAGTCGTGTATCACAGGCCCCTGCTGTCTGTTCCTGTAGTCGTCTATCACAGGCCCCTGCTGTCTGTTCCTGTAGTCGTCTGTCACAGGCCCCTGCTGTCTGTTCCTGTAGTCGTCTATCACAGGCCCCTGTTGTCTGTTCCTGTAGTCATCTGTCAGAGGCCCCTGTTGTCTGTTCCTGTGCCCCACACTTCCCTAGCCATGGTGCATGTCTGAAAGGCGGTGTGTGTCTCTGTGTGTGTGTGTGTAGATGTCGGACAGGGGAGGGGCATCCCTCGCTCCAAGCAGGACCTGCTGTTCCAGTACATGTACTCCACCGCCCCGGAGCCCTCGCGCTCCGACAACATGTCCGCGCCGCTGGCGGGCTATGGCTATGGTCTGCCGCTGTCCCGGCTGTACGCTCGCTACTTCCAGGGAGACCTGGTGCTGTCCACCGTGGAGGGCCACGGCATGGACGCCTTCATCTACCTGAAGGTCTGTAAGATGGGAGGGGGCAGTGTACTGGGATTTGGGGTGGTGTGCATGGCTGAAGTGAGGTACTCAAAAGTGACTGCTCCACAGTGATTTTTTAGAGTGTTTTTGATTGGCTTTTTTTTTTTCTGATAAGTCAAATGATAGAACAACTCAAAACAAAGAAAGATGTATATCTGTAGCTTAATTAGGAGCGAAGTTATGAATTTTTAATATTTGATTTTCTTACGACAGTCTGAATTCCCCTTAAGGGCCATGTCTGGAGGCCTGTAACTTGGCCAGCTGGCAAGTAATGTCTGAAACTATGGGTGATTGATGTCAGCTACTTGTAATATACACTGAATTTGTTCAAACCTGAGGCTCATATAGAGTGTTAATACCATACTTTTTAAAATGCCAAAGTCTTCATTTTGACCTTTTTTTTCTCATATCGGCAACCAAAACAAGCTGTAAAATGACGTATCCCTGTTTTCAATTGACACACAGGCATGTAACTTATCTGAGAATGATAGGATAACAAGATTTATCTTATAAGAAGACATTTCAACATGTCAACACAACTGTATACCTCCAACCCACCCCTGCCCCCACCCTTTTACCTAACTTCTTGTGTGCCATAATGAATTAATTTTTACGTACATGAAGTGAATATCTCTGCTTGTTATGACCTTATGAAGACATATAATTGACATCTGCATCAGAAGTAATGCTTGTTATGACCTTATGAAGACATATGATTGACATTTGCATCAAAAGTAATGCTGAGAAGATTTAATCAAAAAAAAAAGAAACAAAAACTTGCGCCCCCCCCCCCCCCCCCCCCCTTTCCCCCCCTTCTTCCACCTCCACTCCACCCTAATTCGCCAGTGCCTATGCTTTCCATTTATTAGTGAAGTTTATATCAAAGTGATCGCCACAAAAAATGGAATGTAACAAACAGTGTCATTACAACATGAATAAACTCATCCCTTTACCAGACTCCCCCACCCCTTTACCAGCAGGAATTGAACGGACAAACCTTAAAGTTTGATTGCATGGGTGTATGATTATTTCAGATGTTTAACAGAAAAAGTATTGCAGTTATTTTTTTCTCTGAACTGTACAATCAGTGCCAACACTGAAACTGCATGGGAGTGACTCCTCTCTCTAATTAGCATACTATTTTTAAAACTGATAGACATCCTCACGAGCACTGCGCAGAAAACCACAAGAGGTGATAGCAGTGAGAAGCACGCATGGCTGCCGAGGCTCCTGGTTAAACAGTAAACAGCGCCACCTTTCGCGTACACACAATCGCCATCAAATCCACAAAAACAACGTACAGAAATGTAAGACACATAACAGAGATTTGTCTGATACATTCTTAATTTTTGAATAATTTACAAACATTTGTAGAAAAAAACAGTTAAATGTGGGTCAACAGCCCACTGCCTCTTAGTCATGGAGGGAGGGTTTGTGTGAAATTGGTCATTGTCACAGTGGGTTCAATTACCTAAAATGGAAATAAACTTTGCAACAGCTTATCGGTGATGATACACAGCATCAGGTCTGTCCGGTGCACTTGAGTGTCTTGCTGCTTTGATTGGTCTGCAAGATGTTAACCAGGACAATGTTTGTCATGGCAGACGAAAACTCTATAGTTTGCAGTACTTAAAAAAAAAAGAAGTAAAAATGAATGGAGTTAGTGTTGTCATTCATTGACAAAATCTTGATGATGAACGTACACACACAGTGGCACACACAGTCACATACACACACACACACACACACACACACACACACACACACACACACACACACACAGATGAACACGCACGCACGCACGCACGCACGCACACACCACACACACACACACACACCATCATCATCATCATCATCATCATCATCATCATCACCACTGCCAGAGACAATGGCATGCATAAGATGAATATTTCAAAATCACTGCTTAATTCATTTAATAAAAGAAAACATAAGCACAGATCTTGTGTACGTTTTTCTACAGCTGTTGGGCTAGTTTTAGCTGTTCATTCGACATAGGGCCTCAAAAGCGTGTTAGGCAAGGTCATGTGACCTATTAAAATTTGATATTTAAGTCGAACAGGAAAGACACGGTCATTAGAAATGGTCAGAAAATAAATCTTGAAGTCATACAAATGACATCTGTAGCATGTAAATTTAATCTAAGCAGGAATTTTAAGTGGGTGTAAAATACAAAACACATACTCCTCTCATCAGCATGACCCCACCATCATCCCGGTCTGATGTTTCGGTCGCCAAACAAAAACAACGTAATCTTCAAAAACATGACGGTGATATATTTCAATCATGATGTAAAACTGTTTGCAACTTACGATTAAAAAAAGCTGGAACTGTGGGATTTGAAGATGACTCATCAGTGTTTGAAAGATTCCATTGAGCATTTACGATTCGCACGCCATTTTGTTCTTCTGCCATTTCGGGTTTGAGTTGACGACGAAGCTGCGCCATGTCTTTTTTCATAGCGTTGCGCTCCTCCACGGAAATTGAACAGACAGATTTAGACTTTTACTTAGTTGTAGTTTAAAGCCCGAAGATTTGCATGAGTATGCAAGTTTGAACGTCGCTCTGCTTTTTCTTCTGGAAATTTTACATTTAAATGTTTAGAACAGTTTTTCACTCTGAACTTTTCAATAAATGCCTACACTTCGCATACAAAAGTTTGTGGGGATGGCTCTTCTTCCTAGTTAGCATACTATTCCTAGAATTGCCAATGGACCCGCCGAGTGCATAGCAGAAAACCACACAGTGATAGGAGCGCGGCACACGCATGGAGGGCGACGCTTGCAGCTACTTGGTAAACAGCACCAGCTTTCAACACACGCTTACACACACTCACCATCTAAAACACAAAAGGCAGTGTATGGAAAAGAAAGACAGATAACAGGTTTTGTCAGGTATATTTTATTTTTTGATTAATTAACAAACATTTGTAGAAAAGAACAGTTGAGTGTGGGCCAATAGCACACTGCCTTTAAGTCACAGCAAGAAGGTTTGGGTACGTGCTGAAAGACTGGCCAATAGCACACTGCCTTTAAGTCACAGCAAGAAGGTTTGGGGTACGTGCTGAAAGACTGGCCAATAGCACACTGCCTTTAAGTCACAGCAAGAAGGTTTGGGGTACCTACTGAAAGACTGGCCAATAGCACACTGCCTTTAAGTCAAGCAAGAAGGTTTGGGGTACCTACTGAAAGACTGGCCAATAGCACACTGCCTTTAAGTCACAGCAAGAAGGTTTGGGGTACCTACTGAAAGACTGGCCAATAGCACACTGCCTTTAAGTCACAGCAAGAAGGTTTGGGGTACCTACTGAAAGACTGGCCAATAGCACACTGCCTTTAAGTCACAGCAACAAGGTTTGGGGTACGTGCTGAAAGACTGGCCAATAGCACACTGCCTTTAAGTCACAGCAACAAGGTTTGGGGTACCTGCTGAAAGACTGGCCAATAGCACACTGCCTTTAAGTCACAGCAAGAAGGTTTGGGGTACGTGCTGAAAGACTGGCCAATAGCACACTGCCTTTAAGTCACAGCAAGAAGGTTTGGGGTACCTGCTGAAAGACTGGCCAATAGCACACTGCCTTTAAGTCACAGCAAGAAGGTTTGGGGTACCTACTGAAAGACTGGCCAATAGCACACTGCCTTTAAGTCACAGCAAGAAGGTTTGGGGTACCTACTGAAAGACTGGCCAATAGCACACTGCCTTTAACCCTTTCACCGCCAGACATTCTATTTTGCATAAATCCCCATCGCCAGCCATTTTTCCAAAAAAGCTCTTATTGTATACCAGCATATGTGAAACGCGGATATCTCTCTGGAACTAAACAACCAATTCTCATGCTATTTTTTGTAAAAATGGAGGAGACACACTGTACTTTTATTATATCATAACATTTTAGTAATGGTAAGTCAACAACAGTTTCAATCTTTTTAGTGATTTCAAGTGCAAAAAAAAATGCAAAATAAAAAAAGAATGTTATGTTTCTTCTAAGCGTAAAAAATAAAGAAAGAATGCCAACAAACTCTCAACAAGGGAGGAAAAAATACTCCACTCACAACTGAAGACCAGAAAGTATGGTATTTCCAACAGAAAAGTGCATGAAACAGCCACAAATACAACTACTCCAATAGCGGGGAACACACACACACACACACACACACACACACACACACACACACACACACACACACACACACACATATTCTTATGCCTAACTGGTACACATGTAAGAAAGAAAAAGGGAACACACACACACACACACACACACACACACACACACACACACACACACACACACATCCCTTTCACTCTCAACAGTATATATATATATATATTTTTTTTATGAACACAAAGTCATTCATGTGCCTGTTGGTCTCTGAACCCTGTCATTCAGTTGATCTATATAATCAGCTGTACACCCACTCGAAACACGTCAGTGCTACTCGCCTCTCACGTGTCAGTTGGCCACGCCCCCTTCAACCTCGACCAGCAAGAGTCAGCCCGCAGCGTGTGTGTGAAGTTCGTTGCCTAAAGTCTTAGTTGGCTCCCTCACATAGAGTTAGTGAACAGTCAGTCAGTCAGTGCTGGCTGGCTCAACGCAAAAAAACACTGGGGCACACACGGTATGGTAGTAAGTGGGCGTCTTATCAGCCTCTCATAACAAGTTGGCCACGGTCCAACGCTTCACGTTGGAATAATTCGGTCAAGCCCTCACTATCGTTCTTTACTCGTGACTGTCTGGGTCTTCTTCATCTGTATTAGGAACAACCGACCGTCTATTCAATATTCCCAGCTCTTGATCTGTGGTAAACGTACGGCAAGGTCAAGTACGTAAAGTGCTTGGTGGTGACGTCATAGTGAATGGAAAAAAAATCGGAATAAAGTCAATAAAACACTGAACTGAATAGTGTTCTGACAAAGCAAATGGTTGTGAGCATGGGCCAGACCATCCCCCAACTATGACGTTTATTGCTGGCTTTTTATCTCATGAACTAGGATCGTGAGAGTATCGGGAGTTAGGTCACCCTACTTTGTCACCAAAAGGCGCCCTTGGCACTCTGCCGACTCGTCGCCAAAAGGCGCCTGTGGCGGTGAAAGGGTTAAGTCACAGCAACAAGGTTTGGGGTACCTACTGAAAGCTGAAAGACTGGCCAATAGCACACTTCCTTTAAGTCACAGCAAGAAGGTTTGGGGTACGTGCTGAAAGACTGGCCAGTAGCACACTTCCTTTAAGTCACAGCAAGAAGGTTTGGGGTACGTGCTGAAAGACTGGCCAATGGCGCACTGCCTTTAAGTCACAGCAAGAAGGTTTGGGGTACCTGCTGAAAGACTGGCCAATGGCACACTGCCTTTAAGTCACAGCAAGAAGGTTTGGGGTACGTACTGAAAGACTGGCCAATAGCACACTGCCTTTAAGTCACAGCAAGAAGGTTTGGGGTACGTACTGAAAGACTGGCCAATAGCACACTGCCTTTAAGTCACAGCAAGAAGGTTTGGGGTACGTGCTGAAAGACTGGCCAATAGCACACTGCCTTTAAGTCACAGCAAGAAGGTTTGGGGTACGTGCTGAAAGACTGGCCAATAGCACACTGCCTTTATAAGTCACAGCAAGAAAGTTTGGGGTACGTGCTGAAAGACTGGCCAATAGCACACTGCCTTTAAGTCACAGCAAGAAGGTTTGGGGTACGTGCTGAAAGACTGGCCAATAGCACACTGCCTTTAAGTCACAGCAAGAAGGTTTGGGGTACCTACTGAAAGACTGGCCAATAGCACACTGCCTTTAAGTCACAGCAAGAAGGTTTGGGGTACCTGCTGAAAGACTCGTGGGATGTTGGAAGCGAGTCATTAGCTGTCTGAAAGACCTGTATAAGGGACTGGAAGGGAAGGGAAGGGGGGGGGTGGGGTGGGGGGGAGAACACCCTGGGATGGGAGGAGGACAGGTTGTAGAGCAGAGGACTGATGTCACCCGTAGAGCAGAGGATTGATGTCACCCGTAGAGCAGAGGATTGATGTCACCTGTAGAGGAATACAGAATTCTAGGATCTCCCCTTTTGACATAAACATTATGACTAGACTTCGACTTTCGTGGAGGAAAAGTGAAAAAAAGATTCTGTGCCATGCCAGGGTGGAGAAGATCATGAAGAAACCGTGACTACATCAAATGCTCGGAGAAGCAGCCCGAACAGAGTGCCAGTGCAAGGGAACACCGGTTTCAAGACGACTGGCTGAAGAAGTGGCCCTGGGGGTGGGGGGGAGGGAGTGCTCCCCTTTTTTTGATGGGGGGGGGGGGGGGGGGGACTGCCCCCCTTTTTCAAAAATCCTAGATTAAGCTCTGATGTCCTCAGTGTCTGCTAACAAGACTGTGTAGCATGTTCTCATTACCAAATGGTCAGTGTCTGCTAACAAGACTGCGGCATGCTTTCATTACCAAATGGTCAGTCCTCAGTGTCTGCTAACAAGACTGTAGCATGCTTTCAGTGCCTAACAGTCCTGGTCTTTAGTGTCTGCTGACAAGAGCATTGTTGACAGGTACTGTCTGACGAAGCCAACGAACTTCTCCCGGTCTACAACCGCACAGCTTCCAAGGTGTATGCCACGGACAAAGCTGTCAATGACTGGAGCTCCCCCCAGGGTTGGTCGTCTGGCAATGCCCCCCAGAGGGCGCTGTCCACCCTGGCTTCCTGCCTGCCCACCACCCCCAGGTCAACGTGGGAACCACCCCCAGCACACCCCAGGTCAACGTGGGAACTGCCCACCACACCCAGGTCAACGTGGGAACCACCGCAGCAAAAGGGGGATTGGGCGAAGTAATGCACAGAGATTTGGGGCAGGGGGAGGGGAGGGAGCCGGGGGAATGGAGTGGAGTGGAGGGGGGGCTAGGGGACTTCGTGTCAAATATGTTGGCACCCACCACTGAAAGAGTGATATCATCTTGGATTTGTCTCTGTCTGTCAGTCTGTCTGTCTGTCTCTGTCTGTCTCTCGCCATTTCTCTCTCTTATTACATTTTTCTGAAGTATTTGTTTATTCTCCAAGACAGTACTGTGAAATCGGCTCTGTGATCAGACAGATAGTGCCAGTGTTGCTGTTTGTTGATGGAAACGTCCTGTGAAAAGTCGCACCATAAATGTGGCAGCTACTGTCTGTTGAAGAAGATGTAAACCACCAACATCACACAGTCTGTTAAAGAAGACACAGTCACCACAATAACACTCTGTTAAAGTAGACACAATTATCACACAGTCTGTTAAAGAAGACACAATTATCACACAGTCTGTTTAAGAAGACACAATTATCACACCGTTTGCAAAAGAAGACACAATCACCACACCACCATCACACAGGCTTTTGAAGACCTCACCATTTCCATACAATAAGGGGAGAAAACTGTGGTCACCATTTCCATACAATATGGGGAGAAAACTGTGGTCAAGGTTACAGAAATTGTCAAGAGTTTCTGTAGAAAGTGATTGAAAGGTCTTTTTCTGGTAGACACAGTAGAATGGATCTTTGCGTTGTAACATGATTGAAAGGCCTTTCCTCTATAGACTCCTGAAAGGCCTTTCCTCTGTAGACTCCTGAAAGGCCTTTCCTCTGTAGACTCCTGAAAGGCCTTTCCTCTGTAGACTCCTGAAAAGCCTTTCCTCTACAGACTTCTGAGAATGGGTGTCTTTCTATAGCAGAAAAGTGGAGATGATCAGTTTGAGACAACATGAAAGTTCTGAAGTATGTCAGACAGCGCCATTTCTCACACAGTCCAGACAGCCTGAAGGAAACTTGCTGCTGGCTGTGTCAGAGAACAGTGGTGGTAACCTTGTGAGCATCGAGTATCCTGAAGTAGATCAGCGTTTGAGTAGACAATCTAAACAAAACGTAACACGTGGTTGCCTGATTAAAGAATTGTGGCAGTCCGCTTTAACTTTGCTGAAAGCTATGAGCGTGTGTATATCGCAAATAACGCTGACAGTCTATGAAACACACTTTGTTCTGGGCTTGTCAACACATTTTTCAAGGTCAGCTGTGTAGGGAGGGGTTGGAGGAGACCTAGGGGGAAGAGTGGTTTGTAAAGGAGGGTGATAAAGTGTTTTTAAAGATGGTTCTCTCATGCTGGTGGAGAAGGGTTTAGTCATTGCACTTGCAGCACCATTTCTTGTTTCATTCCATCTGTTTTTCTCCTTCCCTAATCCTGTCCCCTTTTTCAGCCTGCCTGCCAAGTCGTTTTTATCATAGTGAGGACTTGTTTGTCCGCCCCTGTTTTCCGCTTGTTACAGACCTGCCTTTCTGTGTGTGTTGATTTGTTCCCCTCCTGCCAGGAGAAGCCCAGCAGGTCGAGGCTTATTGCTGCTGTGTGCTGGTTCAGAAGGCGGCCCAGGAAGCCTGTCCCATTGTCACAACCATCTGAACGTTAACAGGAAAAGCAAAATGAACAGGAAGCCTGTCCCATTGTCACAACCGTCTATACATTAACAGGAAAAGCAAACCTGAACAGGAACTGAGACAAAACGTCCGTGCATGGCTGAAGTTTCTGTTTCCCTCTGGTCAGAAGTCCCTCATTTCCTCATCCCCACCATCAGATACTGAATGTCTTGGTTCTGGTTTTTGTGTGTTGATGGGTCTTGTTCGGGTGACGAGGGAGGAATCGCCCTGTGTGTCACTCCCATGGTCTGAAGGGGACGGTGTGTCTGTGTACCCACATTCCCTCCAAGTTGCTGATGTTGGTTGTAGCGATGAAGCGGTCATGTGACCAAAGACTGAAGAGGGCGGGTGTTAGCACGGCAAACTATCCCGGGCTGGAAGGATAGGCACTGGGAAGACCCCTGGTGGATCGTCATGGACACATGGTCAACATGGAAAACAAAACAAACATCACACACACACACACACTCTCGCAGAAACACACACCCACAGACACACAGACACACACACACAGAGAGCAATCCAGTGCTCGTTATGGCCAACATGCGGGCTAGATGAAGTTAGAGATCACTTCAGAACCCCTCCCACCCCTCCTCCCCTTGCCTGTGTGTGCACCCTTCAGACACAGTAATGAACGATGTTAATGGGAGAATCGCTTACACAGCAGCTGACGTCAAAGCGGACTGCTGGTTCCGTTACGTCGCACGGCGAGTGTCATGGTGGTGGTCATCTGACAGATCATGTGACTGGTTCAGGGATCTGAGCAGACAGACTCGGACGTGCTTACCGTCTCGGACCAGCCTTGTTGTGGTGCTGAAAAAATTTGAAGGTTCATGACCATTATTGCCGTGGGTCAGCGGTTACTGAGAGAGAGAAGGGGGGTGGGGGACCAATGCCTGCCCCGTTTTCACATGCTGACGGTAGATGTGGAGTTATAACTCAGATACTGTGGACATGTGGCTAGGTCTAATCTGGCTGGGGGGATATCCTAACTGAGGTGAAGGGAAGGAAAAAAGCTGTAGTTGCCAGCAATTCAGAGTGTGTGTCATCTGTGGGACTGACACAAGGAGACCGCCAGTTCCACCGCACACAAACAAGAAGTGAAATCAGCATTACCAGACCTTCAGGAAATGATAAAATCAACAGCAGGCATTTTTAAACAAGAAGGACAGAAAACGGGTAGAAGTCATTGGTTTGAGCACCATCTGCACTTGTGCATTCGGCATCAGTCATAGTGGCCATGTTGATGTCAAGTGGCAATGATGTATGTATATAGATATATGTATATGTGTGTGTGTGTGTGATGTGAGTTGTGTCAAAACATGTCCAGTCAGATCTTTGAAAAAATGATTTAAGTACTGTATCCGCCAAACACGAACAAACAAATCATAGTCAAGACACGACGCATTTCGACTCCTTAGGCCGCCTTCAGGCAAGATGAACAACACTCGGACATCAAAAATGGAGAATGCCCATCTTGGGCCGAAGTCAGTGAGGTAAGCGATTGCTCTCGTCATTTTCGTTGTCCTGAGTGTTATTTATCTTGCCTGAAGAAGACCTAAGAGGTCGATATGCATCATGTTTTGTCTTGTGATTCGTTTGTTCATGTTTAGCAGACACAGTACTTGAAATCTTTTTGAAAGATTTGTTTAGATCTCTGCCTGCAGTAGCCTCACCTCCCAACCACGGCCACCCAGGATATGGGTAGGAGAAGCGTGTGGAAATATGATAGGAAAAGGTGTGTGTGAGCATGCACATGTGCATGTCTCAATGAAAGTCAAACTGTGACCAATGGTTAGGATACCAAATGGTTTAGAATTATGGACAGTGTGTGCTTGTGCATGTGTATATTAGACGTGGTGTGGGGTGGCGTGGGGGATGTTTTTTGGATGTCCATGGGAAGATTCTCATGGCCGTGCTTTGGGAGTTGTGTGTATGTACATGCACATGTGTATGTTTACGTAAATGCATGTGTATGTGTGTGATACAGTGAGAAAGAAAGAGAGCATGAAAATATTGCCCACAGCTGTGAAGGGCAACAAAAAAAAAAAAAAAAAGAATCCAAGAATGCACTCTATTTACAGTGAAGTTCATTTATAATATACAGTGTAAGTTGGTGTATATCTGCTCTTAAGTTGGTTTATGATCTACTCTGTAGGTTGGTTTATAATCTGTGTGCAAGCCTTTGTTAACACCTGCTCTTGTGCTGACCTGTGTGGTGAGAGAGGAGGAATGGGCATAGCTGTGTCGATGAACAGTGTGTGATTTGGTTGGTTTACACAATATAGCTGTGTCGATGAACAGTGTGTGATTTGGTTGGTTTACAGGACATAGCTGTGTCAATGAACAGTGTGTGATTTGGTTGGTTTACAGGATATAGCTGTGTCGATGAACAGTGCATGATTTGGTTGGTTTACAGGATGGATGCTATAGCCATGGTTTGTTTCTTTATCTTGAAATAATAAAGAACTTGCTGTTTTTGTTCTGATTCGGGCAATTATTTAGAATCAAGACAGTAGTATAGTCAGGATTCTGGTCATGATCTGTGCACACTAGCTAAGCGAGTGTTGTCTGTTTCATAATGTGATGAGTGGCCCAGTGAAAGCAGTGGTTGAAGTGCTGGGGCTGCCTGTAGCCACCCCTTACCCCTGTCCTTGCCGTAGTGTGTAGTGTGAATCACATGTAGCTCTGTGTATCCCTGACCTAGCTGACTGATGGGTTGTCGTTGTCGTCACCATTGGAAAATCAACAGAACAGGTTTTCCTCTGTGCATGGGTAACTAGAAGGTAAATATACAGAACAGAGTCTTGCCACTGTAAACGGATAATTGAACTCGGTTCGAAGAAATGTGCTTATGGAGGGAAAACAAGAGTAAAGAATTAATTTATGCAGACTACAGAGTGATGGCTTGTTGATCCACTTCTTGTGGTCAGTTTGCGTGTCGTGTCTTTTGATTGCTCTGTGTATGCGAGTGTGTGTTTATGCCAAGTAACGCATGGCTCGTATGTAAACAGTGATTTTCATCCACTTGGACATACATCTCAATCACTGCCTTGTTTTGTTTTAACCCTGAGTTCCGGGATGTGTCCAAATCCAAAGCTTTTCGTCTGGGATGTGGAAAAACTATGGATAGGACAGCTAAAGACTATATACAACTGGTGTGCTAGTTATTCAGAACTCTAAAGAAATGAAGGAATGGGAAAAGTACCCAGACCACTTCAATTACTTATACTAAATTTGCCATCTCGATTACTCCTACTAAATTGCCATCTCAATTACATAAACTAAATTGCCATCTCAATTACTTGTACTAAATTGCCGTCTCAATTACTCCTATTAAATTGCCATCTCAATTACATCTACTAAATTGCCATCTCAATTACTTGTACTAAATTGCTGTCTCAATTACTCCTATTAAATTGCCATCTCAATTACTCTACTAAATTGCCATCTCAATTACTCCTACTACATTGCCACCTCAATTACTCCTACTAAATTGCCACCTCAATTACTCCTACTACATTGCCACCTCCATTACTCCTACTAAATTGCCATCTCAATTACTCCTACTAAATTGCCACCTCAATTACCCCTACTAAATTGCCACCTCAATTACTCCTACTACATTGCCATATCAATTACTCTTACTAAACTGCCATCTCAATTACTCCTTCTAAATTGCCATCTCAATTACTCCTACTAAACTGCCATTTCAGTTACTCCTACTAAACTGCCATCTCAATTACTCCTACTAAACTGCCATCTCAATTACTCCTACTACATTGCCATCTCAGTTACTCCTACTAAATTGCCATCTCAATTACTCCTACTGTGTTCCTGGACGGACGTCATGACGCCGCTCCGGAGGGGAACTGTTCACATGCTGTCTGCACAGCTGGCCAACCTGCGGTCGCTAGGACTTGGCAGGTGTCACATGCTGTCTCCACAGCTGGCCAACCCTTCATCACTAGGACTTGGCAGGAGGTGTCACATGCTGTCTCCACAGCTAGCCAACCCTTCATCACTAGGACTTGGCAGGAGGTGTCACATGCTGTCTGCACAGCTGGCCAACCTGTCGCCACTAGGACTTGGCAGGAGGTGTCACATGCTGTCTGCACAGCTGGCCACCCTTCATCACTAGGACTTGGCAGGAGGTGTCACATGCTGTCTGCACAGCTGGCCAACCTTTCATCACTAGGACTTGGCAGGTGTCACATGCTGTCTGCACAGCTGGCCAACCCTTCATCACTAGGACTTGGCAGGAGGTGTCACATGCTGTCTGCACAGCTGGCCAACCCTTCATCACTAGGACTTGGCAGGAGGTGTCACATGCTGTCTGCACAGCTGGCCAACCTGTCGCCACTAGGACTTGGCAGGAGGTGTCACATGCTGTCTGCACAGCTGGCCAACCCTTCATCACTAGGACTTGGCAGGAGGTGTCACATGCTGTCTGCACAGCTGGCCAACCCTTCATCACTAGGACTTGGTTGGAGGTGTCGCATGTTGTCTACACAGCTGGCCAACCCTTCATCACTAGGACTTGGCAGGTGTCACATGCTGTCTGCACAGCTGGCCAACCTGTCGCCACTAGGACTTGGCAGGTGTCACATGCTGTCTGCACAGCTGGCCAACCTGTCGCCACTAGGACTTGGCAGGTGTCACATGCTGTCTCCACAGCTGGCCAACCCTTCATCACTAGGACTGGCAGGAGGTGTCACATGCTGTCTGCACAGCTGGCCAACCCTTCATCACTAGGACTTGGCAGGAGGTGTCACATGCTGTCTGCACAGCTGGCCAACCCTTCATCACTAGGACTTGGCAGGAGGTGTCACATGTTGTCTCCACAGCTGGCCAACCCTTCATCACTAGGACCTGTAGTAGAAGGTGCCCTACGTATGTTGGATCAGAGAGGAATGTCTGAAGACATCCAAAGTGATACAGAAGCAGCTCTGTGTGTCCTCCGGTGGGTTGCCTCGCAGCGACATATTAACTGCTCGTTATAGGTTGCTTGTGCTGATGCTGCGCGACAGGATCAGTCTGAACGTGGCTGTGTAGAGGAGGAAGGGGAGAGCGGTGCGGAGGGAGTGGAGTGGCGGTTGGGGGGGGTTGGGGGAGGGGGGGTGTAGGTGGGATGAACAGCGTGGTATTTGTGCTGAGGAGAGGCGCGGAAAAATTAGACAAAAGCGAGAGAGGACGGGTAATTGATGGATGTTAAGTTCTTTAACACACACACACACACACACACACACACACACACATTATACTCTTTACGAGGTTTACATATCAGAGTTCATATGATTATTTTACTCACACACAGTCCTCGCCTAAGGTTAAAAAAAATATATATCTATCTATCTATCTATCTATCTATCTGTATGTATGTATGTATGTATGTATGTATATATATATATATATATATATATATATATATATATATATATATATATATATATATATATATATATATATATATATATAAGCGCAGGGCAAGCGAAAATTGTGTAATTGTCATAAAGAGAAACCAGACAAACAGTCATACAGACAGGTAGACAGACAGGATACGAAATTAGAGACATTATGATCAAACAGACAGACAGACGGTCACACTGACAGATACACGGACAGACAGACAGTAAGTGGGATCACAGAAATTATGTTCAAACAGCAGACAGACAGTCACACAGATGGATACACACAAAGTATGGGGCATTAAAGCCATCATGTTCAGTCACTCTGATACACACAAAGTATGGGGCATTAAAGCCATCATGCTCAGAGTCACTCAGATGGATACACACAAAGTATGGGGCATTAAAAGCCATCATGCTCAGAGTCACACAGATGGATACACACAAAGTATGGGGCATTAAAGCCATCATGCTCAGAGTCACTCAGATGGATACACACAAGTATGGGGCATTAAAGCCATCATGCTCAGAGTCACACAGATGGATACACACAAAGTATGGGGCATTAAAGCCATCATGCTCAGAATCACACAGATGGATACACACAAAGTATGGGCATTAAAGCCATCATGCTAAGAGTCACACAGATGGATACACACAAAGTATGGGGCATTAAAGCTATCATGCTCAGAGTCACTCAGATGGATACACACAAAGTATGGGGCATTAAAGCCATCATGCTCAGAGTCACTCAGATGGATACACACAAAGTATGGGGCATTAAAGCCATCATGTTCAGTCACTCTGATAGATACACACAAAGTATGGGGTATTAAAGCCATCATGTTCAGTCACACAGATGGATACACACAAAGTATGGGGCATTTAAAGCCATCATGTTCAGTTACACAGATGGATACACACAAAGTATGGGGCATTAAAGCTATCATGTTCAGTCACTCAGATGGATACACACAAAGTATGGGGCACTAAAGCCATCATGTTCAGCCACTCAGATGGATACACGCAAAGTATGGGGCATTAAAGCCATCATGTTCATAGTCACACAGATGGATACACACAAAGTATGGGGTATTAAATCCATCATGTTCACAGCAGTCAATGGAATAACATGTGACGAACGCTGCAATGGAACGCATGGAAGATAATGCTCTGTGCAGCAACATATTGAAGGGAAGATAATGCTCTGTGCAGCAACATATTGGAGAGAAGATAATGCTCTGTGCAGCAACACACTGGAGGGAAGATAATGCTCTGTGCAGCAACATATTGGACGGAAGATAATGCTCTGTGCAGCAACATATTGAAGGGAAGATAATGCTCTGTGCAGCAACATATTGGACGGAAGATAATGCTCTGTGCAGCAACATATTGGAGGGAAGATAATGCTCTGTGCAGCAACATATTGGAGGGAAGATAATGCTCTGTGCAGCAACACACTGGAGGGAAGATAATGCTCTGTGCAGCAACATATTGGAGGGAAGATCACTGCTCTGTGCAGCAACATATTGGAGGGAAGATAATGCTCTGTGCAGCAACACATTGGAGGGAAGATGATGCTCTGTGCAGCAACATATTGGAGAGAAGATAATGCTCTGTGCAGCAACATATTGAAGGGAAGATCACTGTTCTGTGCAGCAACATATTGGAGGGAAGATAATGCTCTGTGCAGCAACACGTTGGTGCAGGGAAGGGACATAATGCTCTGTGCAGCAACATATTGGAGGGAAGATAATGCTCTGTGCAGCAACAACACACTGGAGGGAAGATAATGCTCTGTGCAGCAACATATTGGAGGGAAGATAATGCTCTGTGTAGCAACATATTAGAGGGAAGATAATGCTCTGTGCAGCAACATATTGAAGGGAAGATAATGCTCTGTGCAGCAACATATTGGAGGGAAGATGATGCTCTGTGCAGCAACATATTGGAGAGAAGATAATGCTCTGTGCAGCAACATATTGGAGGGAAGATAATGCTCTGTGCAGCAACACACTGGAGGGAAGATAATGCTCTGTGCAGCAACATATTGGAGGGAAAAGGGCATATAGGTATCGGAAACACACTCGGGGTACATGAATAACTGAATATTGAGCGAGACAGAAAGGGCAATAGACATACACAGACGGATTTGGGCTAATTTTACTGTTTTGTATCCGTTGTTTTCCCTGTCCAGTAGCTAGGTTGCTTTCTGTATTACGTCATGTTGACATCTAGACAGACTTAGAGAGACAGAAATTTCGGCTTGAAAAAAAAAAGGTGTGTCCTATCTGTTGTTACCCTGCCAAGTAACTAGGTTGTTTTTTCTTAATTTAGGTCATGTTTTCAATGGAAGAGCATTTTAGGGGATTTACTGTTGAGCTGGGCAGAGAGCGACCGACCTCCTACAAAGGGAGTGGGTGGGTTTTGTCCCCGAGCTTTGCATACCAGTGGCGCTTTCTCTGTGCTGTATCTTTGGCCGCTTTTCTGTGAAAGTATTGATCATGGTGGAGTTTTCTCCTTTCTCTGGGCTGTTGAATCTTGGCCTTTGTATGACATCCCTCTTCTTGGCTGGTCTTCGTGTCATAAGGGGGGGTCCCCAGGTGAACAGTTGGTGTACGGCTGCGCCGACTGCTGTGGTCTGTCCCTACGTTGCGTGGGAGGTTTGAAATCTGATGGACAGGTACGTGTGTCCAGTCTCTATTCGTGCTGTTGTCGTCCTGGTGGATCATCCTGTCCTTGGGGACACTAGTCGTTGGAGGGCTGATCCTTTGACCAACTGTCTAGCAGTCCTGTGGTGTGTGCAGTCCTGTGGTGGGTGGGTGTAGTCCTGTGGTGGGTGTATGCAGTCCTGTGGTGGGTGTGTGCATTCCTGTGGTAGGTGTGTGCAGTCCTGTGGTGGGTGTGTGCAGTCCTGTGGTGGGTGGGTGCAGTCCTGTGGTGGGTGTAGTCCTGTGGTGTGTGTACAGTCCTGTGGTGTGTGTGCAGTCCTGTGGTGTGTGTACAGTCCTGTGGTGGGTGTGTGCAGTCCTGTGGTGGGTGTGTGCAGTCCTGGTGCGTGTGTGTGCAGTCCTGTGGTGGGGTGTGTGCAGTCCTGTGGTGGATGGGTGCAGTCCTGTGGTGGGTGTGTGCAGTCCTGTGGTGTGTGCAATCCTGTGGTGGGTGTGTGCAATCCTGTGGTGTGTGTGTGTAGTCCTGTTGTGGGTGTGTGCAGTCCTGTGGTGGGTGTGTGTGCAGTCTGTGTGGTGTGTGCAGTCCTGTGGTGGGTGTGTGCAGTCCTGTGGTGGGTCTGTGTAGTCCTGTGGTGGGTGTGTTCAGCCCTGTTGTGGGTGTGTTCAGTCTTGTGGTGGGTGTGTGCAGTCCTGTGGTGGGTGTGTGCAGTCCTGTGGTGGGTGTGTGCAGTCCTGTGGTGGGTGGTGTGTACAGTCCTGTGGTGGTGTGTGTGCAATCCTGTGGTGGGTGTGTGCAGTCCTGTGGTGGGTGCAATCCTGTGGTGGGTGTGTGCAGTCCTGTTGTGGGTGTGTGCAGTCCTGTGGTGGGTGTGTGTGCAGTCCTGTGGTGTGTGTGCAGTCCTGTGGTGGGTGCAGTCCTGTGGTGGGTGTGTACAATCCTGTGGTGGGTTTGTGCAGTCCTGTGGTGTGTGCAGTCCTGTGTGTGGGTGCAGTCCTGTGGTGGGTGTGTACAATCCTGTGGTGTGTGCGAGTCCTGTTGTGGGTGTGTGCAGTCCTGTTGTGGGTGTGTGCAGTCCTGTGGTGTGTGTACAGTCCTGTGGTGGGTGGGCAGTCCTGTGGTGGGTGTGTGTTCAGTCCTGTTGTGGGTGTGTGCAGTCCTGTGGTGTGTGTACAGTCCTGTGGTGGGTGTGTTCAGTCCTGTTGTGGGTGTGTTCAGTCCTGTTGTGAGTGTGTGCAGTCCTGTTGTGGGTGTGTGCAGTCCTGTTGTGGGTGTGTTCAGTCCTGTGGTGGGTGTGTGTGCAGTCCTGTGGTGTGTGCAATCCTGTGGTGGGTGTGTGCAGTCCTGTGGTGGGTGTGTGTGCAGTCCTGTGGTGTGTGTGTGTGCAGTCATGTGGGTGTGTTCAGTCCTGTTGTGGGTGTGTTCAGTCCTGTTGTGAGTGTGTGCAGTCCTGTTGTGGGTGTGTGTGCAGTCCTGTTGTGGGTGTGTGTGCAGTCCTGTGTGGTGTGTGTGCAGTCCTGTGGTAGGTGTGCAGTCCTGTGGTGGTGTGTGTACAGTCCTGTGGTGGGTGTGTACAGTCCTGTTGTGGGTGTGTTCAGTCCTGTGTGGTGGGTGTGTGCAGTCCTGTGGTGTGTGCAATCCTGTGGTGGGTGTGTGCAGTCCTGTGGTGGGTGTGTGCAGTCCTGTGGTGGTGTGTGTGCAGTCATGTGGTGTGTGTGTGTGTGTGTGTGCAGTCCTGTAGTGGGGTGGTGCAGTCCTGTGGTGGGTGTGTGTGTACAGTCCTGTGGTGTGTGTGTGCAGTCCTGTGGTGGGTGTGTGTGTGCAGTCCTGTGGTAGGTGTGCAGTCATGTGGTGGATATGTGTGCAGTCCTGTGGTGGGTGTGTGCAGTCCTGTGGTGTGTGTGTGTGTGCAGTCCTGTGGTGGGTGTGCAGTCCTGTGGTGGGTGTGGTGTGTGCAGTCCTGTGGTGTGTGTGTGCAGTCCTGTAGTGTGTGTGTGTGCAGTCCTGTGTGGTGTGTGTGTGCAGTCCTGTGGTGGGTGTGTGCAGTCCTGTGGTGTGTGTACAGTCCTGTGGTGGGTGTGTGTGCAGTCCTGTGATGGGTGTGTGCAGTCCTGTGGTGGGTGTGTGCAGTCCTGTGGTGGGTGTGTGCAGTCCTGTAGTGGGTGTGTGCAGTCCTGTGGGGGGTGTGTGCAGTCCTGTGTGGGGTGTGCAGTCATGTGGTGGATATGTGGGCAGTCCTGTGGTGGGTGTGTGCAGTCCTGTGGTGTGTGTGTGCAGTCCTGTGGTAGGTGTGTGCAGTCATGTGGTGGATAGTGTGCAGTCCTGTGGTGGGTGTGTGCAGTCCTGTGGTGTGTGTGTGCAGTCCTGTGGTGGTGTGTGCAGTCCTGTGGTGGTGGGTGTGTGCAGTCCTGTGGTGTGTGTGCAGTCCTGTGTGTGTGTGTGTGTGCAGTCCTGTGGTGGGTGTGTGCAGTCCTGTGGTGGGTGTGTGCAGTCCTGTGTGTGGTGTGTGCAGTCCTGGTGTGGGTGCAATCCTGTGGTGGGTGTGTGCAGTCCTGTTGTGGTGTGTGCAGTCCTGTGGTGGGTGTGTGTGCAGT
>JADBJO010004771.1:7500-22500 GCA_016801955.1 Conus betulinus | reverse complement strand
TCAATGAATGGTAAGTGGGGGTACGTGCTCTCTCTCTCTCTCTCTCTCTCTCTCTCTCTCTCTCTCTCTCTCTCTCACACACACACACACACACACACACACACACACACACACACACACACACACACACACACACCGGTGGACACACTCAAATATGTGCATATAAACATGCATACACACACACTCCAGGTACACATGTGCACGTGTATATGCAAGCATACATAGAGAGAGAGAGAGAGAGAGAGAGAGAGAGAGAGAGAGAGAGAGAGAGAGAGAGGGCGTCGCTGTTAACAACAAATGTTACCTTCACCACTGTCTCTAAGAACTTATCTCTTCCCCCACCCTAACCCCCTTCCCCCTGCCTTTCCCCGTCACTCCCTCCCTCCTGTCTTCATGTCTTTTCCAACCCCCCCTCCTCTACACCTCCCCTCCCCCATCCCCACCAACACTCCATTCTCCCTGTTTCTATCACCCCTCTCAATGTCGCTGTACTCATCATTCCCTCATTAACTGATGAGTTACAGTTATTGTGTGCACATAGTATAATGCATCTGGCTGGCTGGCTGGCTGGCTGGCTGGCTGGCTGGCTGTCTAAATGTTGGCTTGTCTGTCTGTCTGAATGTTGGTCTGACTATCTGAATGTTGGTCTGACTGACTGACTGTCTGTCTGCTGTCTGTCTGTCTATCTGTATGAATGTTGGTCTGTCTCTGTCTGTCTGTCTGCCTAAATGTTGGTCTGTCTATCTTTTTGTCTGTCTGTCTGAATGTTGGTCTGTCTGACTGTCTGTCTGAATGTTGGTCTGTCTGTCTTTCTGTCAGTCTGTCTTTCTGTCAGTCTGTCTGTCTGTCTGAATGTTGGTCTGTCTGTCTGTCTGTCTGAATGTGAGTCTGTCTGTCCGAATGTTAGTCTGTCTGTCTGTCTGTCTGAATGTTAGTCTGTCTGTCTGTCTGTCTGAATATTGGTCTGTCTGTCTGTCTGTCTGCCTGCCTGTTTGAATGTTGATATGACTGCCTGTCTGTCCGTCTGTGTGTCTGTCCGTCTGTCTGTCTATCTGTCTGAATGTTGATCTGACTGACTGTCTGTCAGTCAGTCTCTGTCTGAAAGTAATTCTGACTGACTCTGTCTATCCCTTTGTCTGTCTGTCCGCCTGTCTGTCAGTCAGTCTGAATGTTCGCCTGACTGTCTGTCAGTCTGTCTGTCTAAATGTTAATCTGACTGTCTATCTGTCAATCTGTCTGTCTTTCCATCTGTCTGTGTGTCTGTCTGAATGTTGTTCTGACTGGCTCTGTTTTTTGTCTGTCTGTCTGAATGTTGACCTGACTGTCTGTCAGTCTGTCTGTCTGTCTGTCTGTCTGAATGTTAATCTGACTGATTGTCTGTTAGTCTGTCTGTCTGTCCGTCTGTCTGTCTATTTGTCTGAATAATGTTCTGACTGACTCTCCGTCTGTCTGTCCGTCTGTCTGTCAGAATGTTGGTCTGACGACTCTGTCAGTCTGTCCGTATGTCTGTCTGAATGTTGATCTGACTGACTCTGTCTGTCTGTCTGTCCGTCTGTCTGCCTGTCTGTCTATCTGAATGTTGATCTGACTGATTCTGTCTGACTGTCTGTCTGTCTAACTGCCTGAATGTTCATCTGACTGACTGTCTGTCAGTCAGTCTGTACGTGCTGTACGTTATTCTGACTGACTCTGTCTGTCTATCTGTTTGTCTGTCTGTCTGTCCGTCTGTCTGTCAATCAGTCTGAATGTTGGCCTGACTGTCTGTCAGTCTGAATGTTAATCTGATTGTCTGTCTGTCAATCTGTCTGTCTGTCCGTCTGTCTGTGTGTCTGTCTGAATGTTGTTCTGACTGACTCTGTCTGTCTGTCTGTCTGTCCGTCTGTCTGTCTGAGTGTTGATCTGACTGTCTATCAGTCTGTCTGTCTGTTTGTCTGTCGGTCTATCTGTCTGAATATCGATCTGACTTACTGTCTATCAGTCATTCTGTCTGTCTGTCTCTCTGACTGTCTGTTTGAATGTTGTTCTGCCTGACTCTGTCTGCACACTCTATCTGTCTATCTACCTGTCTATCCCTCAGAATGTTGATCTGACTGACTGTCTGTCTGTCCGTCTGTTTGTCTATCTGTCTGAATGTTGTGATCTGACTGACTATCTGTCAATTTATCTGTCTATCTGTCTGAATGTTCATCTGACTGATTCTTTCTGACTGTCTGTCTGTCCGTCTGTCTGTCTATCTGTCTGAATGTTAGTCTGACTGACTGTCAGTGTGTCTGTCTGTCTGTCTGTCTGTCTGAATGTTGATCTGACTGACTCTGTCTGTCTGTCTGTCTGTCTATCTATCTATCTGTCTGTCTGTCTGTCTGAATGTTGATCTGACCGACTCTGTCTGTCTGTCCGTCTGTCCGTCTGTCTGTCTGAATGTTTGATCTGACTGACTGTCTGTCTATCTGTCTGTCTGTACGTTGATCTGACTGACTCTGTCTGTCTGTCTGTCTGCCCGTCTGTCTGAATGTTGATCTGACTGACTTATTCTATGTCTGTCTGTCTGAATGCTGGTCTGACTGACTGTTGAACTGTTTATTTTTTCTTTCAGTCTTTCCACCAGTCAACCAGTTGCATTGTCAGTCAATCAGTTAGTCTGCCTGTCTTTCTGTCTGTCTGTCTGTCTGTCTGTCTCTCTCTCTCTCTCTCTCTCTCTCTCTCTCTCTCTCTCTCTCTCTCTCTCTCTGTCCGCATCTCTGCATATTACAGTCACGAGCTTGCGTGTCCACATATGCATGTGTGTGTGTGTGTGTGTGTGTGTGTGTGTGTGTGAGAGAGAGAGAGAGAGAGAGAGAGAGAGAGAGAGAGAGAGAGAGAGAGAGAGAGAGAGAGAGCACTGACAACACTCACAGTTTGTGGGCGGGGGTTATGACATCACAGTTAGCAAACGTCAACAGTCAAGCGGTGGGTTGTGAGGACGCGGCATTTGGGATCTGGTCGTCGTCGCAGTCAGACACACTCCATGGTTCGTCTTCTTTGAGATAGCAGGTATGTGTAAATGCTTTTCGTTTGTTTTGTTTTTGTTTGTTTGTTTGTTTGTTTTCGGATTCTGAAGTTTCAGTAGGGAGTTATTGATTTTACTTTTTGATCTGTTGCTCTGTCCAGGCTTGTGGGTCATAGCTGATGTCTGTTGTTACCATATCCTGAACAGACAATGTGGCCCGCCTGTGTGTCTGATAAAGAAACAGACACCTTTGTCGTCACTTCATGCGCCATTAAATACACAGGCATGTATGTGTGACAACACTGTGCATGCTGTTCAATACACAGGCGTGTTTGTGTTTATGAGCTCTGTATGCCAGTTCAAAAGGTGTTTGTGTGTGTGGCAGAGGTCTGATTACTCGTTAAGTAGATAGACAGCTGTCAGTTTCATACTTTAGCAGTTGATAAACTGAACACATTGTGGACCCTAGATGAAATAGAACATTCATAAACTGAAAGACCGATGTCACAAATCAGCAATACAACTCGATTCTACCATGACATAGACCACTTGTTGATGAACTGAACACACACACACACACACACCACACACACACACACACACACACACACACACACACACACCCCACGCATGCATGCGCATGCGTGCGCGTACATACAAACACACATCACGATGTAACAGAAGTGTGACATGTAGCAGGCTATATATATATATATATATATATATATATATATATATATATATATATATATATATATATATATATATATATATATATATCCATTCTCTTAAAGATTTGTAACAGACTGACCTTTCATCCCCCATCTTACCATCAAACCAGTCTTCCTCCCCCACCTCTTCACCCTCTCCACCTCATTCTCCCCCCGGAGTAATCACACACACACACACACACACACACACACACACACACACACACACACACACACACACCACACACACACACACACCACACACACACCACACACACACACACACACACATACACACACACACACACACACACACACAAATGTGATGAATTGGGGGAAACGATGCAGAGATGGGGTGTGGATGGGAAGGTAATGTGTTGGGGTGGGGATGGAGGGAGGGAACGTGCTTTTTCTTAATGCTCCTTTCCTAGTTTGTTCACTTTGATTTCCTTTGAATTCTATCAACCCTAAATGTTTTATTGTATTCCATTTCGACATCTTTTAATTCTCCTCACCCTGTAAAATTTGTTGGTTTTTTTCCCCCTCCCATTTCTACTCTTTTAATCCCTCTTTTCTGAGCCAGCTTACATTATTCCCCCCCCCCCCCCCCCCTCCACTTTTTTTTTTTTATTCCTTATGATCGACTTAACTTACATTTTCAAAAAAAGCTTCAAATCTTTTTGTTTTCCCTAACCAGCCTTCTTATCAGGTAAACACACATTGATTTTCTTTTTTTTTTTTTTTTTTTTTTTTTTTTTTTTTTTTTTTTTTTTTTTTTTTTTTTTTTTTTTTTTTTTTAAATTCTTCCTCGCCCAGATGGCTTTGGACACATTCTGCTCCAAAAACCTGCTGGTTCAATCATTCATTTTTCTGTGCATCGAGTTTTAATTTAGAAAAAAAATTCTTCTCCTCCCTCCCTATCTTTGTTTGTTTTTGCTTTTGTTACGATTGTGTTGAGTTCCACCTACTCCAACATCGTTTTTTGTTTGACAACAGTCACACTCCTCCCTGTTTTTTTTCCGGTAAATTCTCCTCCTTACCGACGCCCCTTGGTCCCCCTCCTCCCTCTCCTTCACCTTCTGTCCTCTTCTCCCTGTCCTTTGAATCCTTCACCTTCTGTCCTCTTCTCCCCTGTCCTTTGAATCCTTCACCTTCTGCCCTCTTCTCACTGTCCTTTGAATCCTTCACCTTCTGTCCTCTTCTCCCCTGTCCTTTGAATCTTTCACCTTCTGTCCTCTTCTCCCTGTCCTTTGAATCCTTCACCTTCTGTCCTCTTCTCCCTGTCCTTTGAATTCTTCACCTTCTGTCCTCTTCTCCCTGTCCTTTGAATTCTTCACCTTCTACCCTTTGAATCCTTCTTCACCTTCTGTCCTCTTCCTCCCTGTCCTTTGAATCCTTCACCTTCTGTCCTCTTCTCCCTGTCCTTTGAATTCTTCACCTTCTGTCCTCTTCTCCCCTGTCCTTTGAATCCTTCACCTTCTACCCTTTGAATTCTTCACCCTTCTCTGTGTCCTCTTCTCCCTCCCCTTTTGAATCCTTCACCTTCTGTCCTCTTCTCTCTGTCCTTTGAGTCCTTCACCTTCTGTCCTCTTCTCCCTGTCCTTTGAATTCTTCACCTTCTGTCCTCTTCTTTTCCCTGTCCTTTGAATCCTTCACCTTCTAACCCTTTCTCCCCTGTCCTTTGAATCACCTTCTGTCCTCTTCTCCCCTGTCCTTTGAATCCTTCACCTTCTACCCTTTGAATTCTTCACCTTCCTGTCCTCTCTTCTCCCTGTCCTTTGAATCCTTCACCTTCTACCCTTTGAATCCTTCAATCTTCTGTCCTCTTCTCCCTGTCCTTTGAATCCTTCACCTTCTAACCCTTTGAATTCTTCACCTTCTTCATTTTTATGTCATCTTTATTTTTGTGTCCTCCCCCCTCCTCCTCGTCCTCCTCCTCCCCCTCCTCAGTCAGTCAGTCAGTCAGTCATTCCCGCACCGCACCGCTGGGGTCGTTGGGGGGGCGGGGGGGGGGGGGGGGGGGGGGGGGGGACGTGATGAAGCAGCCGCCGTTTCTCTCCAGGCTCTTCTGTTAGTGGCTGTCTTGAGGAGATCTGGCATGGTCATTTTGGTCCAGTCTTTTATATTGTCGGACCAGCTCTCTCTCTGCCGTCCTCGTCTGCGCCCTCCTTCAACGGTTCTTTGAAGGATGGTTTTGGAGAGGTGTGTGTGACGAATGACGTGGTCCAAACCATGCCATCTTCCGTCGTTCGACGGTTGCCAGAACTGGTTCGTGGGGCCCAACTAGGTTTTTGGTGACCAGGTTCTGCACATAATCATTGGTCTTATGTTGTTCTTTGTTGGAGATGCGGAGTAGTTTCCTCAGGCACCTGGTCTCAAACGCCTGAATTCTTCTTTCTGTTTTCGGCCGTCAGTGTCCATGTCTCGCAGCCATATAGCAGGATGGAGACCACTAGTGACTTGAAGAGCCGGAATTTTTGTGTGGAATTTGATGTTGCGCTTCCACACTCTGTTCAGTCTGGCCATCACTGCTGATGCGGAGTTGATCCTGATTCGGATTTTATGCCGTGCAGGTGCCATCTTTGGACAGGGTTTGCTCATCATCATCACTATCATCATATCATCGTCGTCGTCGTTGCCGTCAATTTCATCGTCGTCGTCTCCGTCATTATTGTACAAATCATCATCATCGTCGTCGTCGTCGTCGTCGTCATTTATCATCATCACGTTGCGTCTTCTTCTTCTTGTTCTTCATTTGTTCTTTTTTTTTCTTCCTCTTATAATAATAACAATGATAATAATAACAATAACAACGATTAGGAGCAATGTGTATTATTACTATTATTATTATATCATTATTTTTTTGTTGTCATTATTTTGTTTTTTTTTTTATAGTAAACAACAACAATGATGATGATGATATGATAATAATAATAAACAATAACAATAACAACAATAATAATAATATGAATGACAATAACAGTAGTAATCATTATCATCACCATCATCATTACTTTCTTCTTCTACATCTTACTTTTGTTGTTATTATTATTGCTATTGTCGTCATATTCACTGTCTTTATTATTTGGCGAAACTTCTTCTGCAGTTTTATACACTTGGCACACATTTTTACAGTGAAGTTATAATACGGAAGAAACGGCCCCTTTCATTTTTTTTACTACAATGACGCGCTTTTAGGGCCAGTGCCAACAGACGACCGATTCCTCCATACCACTGCAGGACGCCTGACCGTGCTGAAAAAGATCTTACTGTGATGTGTAGGGCCAGTGTATGAGGCTGATGTCTTCAACAGGTCTCTTCTCTTCTGATTTGATCGGTGCTCCAACAGAAGCAGGGATAAACCTGGGGCACACAACGTAGGCTACAGGCCACTATGGCCAATTTCTGGCCAACCTGAAGTTTAGGCACTGCTAGTATATGGTAATCAGACAGTCCCCAGGATTCTAATGGAGGGTGTAGATCATATAAAAGAGCATGAAACATGAATGTGATGATTTAGGCATCTGTCAATTGAGCTCTGTGCCTGGCCAGCCGGCAGACTAAAGATGACTCAACCTGTGTGGTGGTGTTGCATACAGGGGGTGGGGGTTGAATTGGGAGGGAGGTGGGAGAGGCTGAAAGGGTGTGTGTGTGGGAGGAGGGTGGGTAGTGGGTGGAGGGCAACGGGAGTAATTCAATTCACTGGTTTTTTTTTTCCCCTCTCATTTCTCAATGGTGTAGAGACTGAAGAAATGTTCCACCATCATGCCAATGTAAAATGTGCAGCTTTGTTTATACATTAACCACTGAACATTATACAAAAAAAAAAAAGAAATAAACATAAGTCTTGATCTTTTGCCACATACAACATGTGGCTATAGGGGGGTGAAACCACGATCTTCAATACTTAGTTGCTTTTATTTTTGTATTCATGCTTTCTCCCACATCATGTTGTTCAAGCATACTAGCTTTAACTATAAAACAGCCTGTATGTACTGCAAATGCCAGAAACGAAAAAATATAAGGTGGCTTATTTGGACAAACTGGGCTCTAATTTCTATGTATCTATCTTTCTAAGCGAAAGAAGCTCTCTTACAACAGGGAACATCATGAACTGGGGTTTGAGAGTAATGTCAAATGTCCTTAACTCCAGGATTGTCAGTGGCAATATGGCTTTAGGCTATGTAGACCTTGAAGCCTAATGTCAAATGTCCTTAACTCTAGGACTGTCAGCAGTGATATAGCTTAAAGCTATGTAGACCTTGAAGCCTAATGTCAAATGTCCTTAACTCCAGGATTGTCAGGAGTGACATAGCTTAAACTATGTAGACCTTGAAGCCTAATGTGTCAAATGTCCTTAACTCCAGGATAGTCAGTAGTGATATAGCTTAAAGCTATGTAGACCTTGAAGCCTAATGTCAAATGTCCTTAACTCCAGGATAGTCAGTAGTGATATAGCTTTAGGCTATGTAGACCCATGAAGCCTAATGTCAAATGTCCTTAACTCCAGGATAGTCAGTAGTGATATAGCTTTAGGCTATGTAGACCTTGAAGCCTAATGTCAAATGTCCTTAACTCCAGGATAGTCAGTAGCGATATAGCTTTAGGCTAGTAGACCTTTGAAGCTTAATGTCAAATGTCCTTAACTCCAGGATAGTCAGTAGTGATATAGCTTAAAGGGCGGGGGGAGCGGGGGGAGGGAGAGGGATTGTTTAAAATACCTCCCTCGTTCCACGGATCGCGCAGTTTCTAAAACTTCCGGATCTGTAAGTCTGTGAAAATTTGCTTAACGTCTGTCTGTTCCTGCGTGCCATAATGAGTCATCTTGTTTTTCTTCTTTTGGCTATATCAGACTTGAAGCTACTTGTCTCCGATCTTTCTCAGGAAGTCAGTAGGAATTTAGCTAAAATTAAGTTGTCCTGAGTCTCCACACATAGTAACGTGTATTTTACCGGAATAGCCGTACTCGAGGGGGCTCCATGACCCAACAACTGGTTTGTCTTCCGGGAGACTAAAGTCTGTGACGCCCAAAAACAAAATACAAGCTGTTTTGCCTTCCGTTAACCTAACGTAATACCTACTTGCCCCCCGCCCTCGCAGTTTCTCCTTCGGTCCCTAACGGCTCGTGTTCTCCGCAATCAGTTTTTTCTTCCTGTACAACGGTTATAACGTCCCCAGTCGGCCCGCCACCCTCTTCTGTTCCTACTAACACTCTCTCGGCCCCAACCGGTCTCTCGCTTTTTTTTTCCTCCCAGTCCCCCCCCCCCCCCGTCCCCCCCCCCCCCTTCCCCCCGGAATATCCTCCCGGTAAAGGTCCCCCCGCCCCCCTTTTTTCCTGCCCCCCCCCCCCCTTCCTCCCCATCCCCGGGGTGGCCCCCACCCCCCCCCCCCCACTCCCCCCCCCCCACCCCCCCCCTCCCCCCCCCCCCCCCCCTCCCCCCCCCCCCCCCCTCCCCCCCCCCCCCCCCCCCCCTCACCCCCCTTTGGCCGTGGGGGCTCCCCATTCACCCCCCCACCCCTCCCCCCCCCCTCCCCCCCCACCCCCCCCACCCCCCCCCCCCCCCCCCAGCCACCCACCCCCCTTCCCCCCCGGTCCCCCCCCCCCTCCCCCCCCCCACCCCCTCCCCCCCTCCCCCACTCCCTCACCCCCCCCCCCCCCACCACGCCCCCCATCCTTCCCCCCCCCCCCCACCCCCAACCCCCCCCCTTCTCTCTCTATAAATCATGTACAGTTCATATCATCTGTCTGTCCAGTCAGAGTTATGTTTTCTCTGTGATTAGAGTTTTTCCCTGTTTGTATGTTCTCTAGAAGTGAGGTATGATTTTTGTGTTCCCCCCATGCAAATGTTTTCATGCAATTCTTGTTTGCGTTTCTTTTCAGAGATCTTGTTTGATTTTGTTTCTCACTACATACAATTTTTGTTCGTGCCAGAGGGATGGAAGGTATTTATCTTCACCCTAAGTACAAGTCTTGTATCCTTTCAATCCACTAACCTCTTAAAATAGAATTCTCTCTCTCTCTCTCCGCTCTCTTCCTCTCTCCCTCTTCTCTCTCTCTCTCTCTCTCCATTAAGATCTTGAGTGAGCATGATTGAGGGTCTTTGACGAAACTGTACCTTTCTTCTTTCGTTCAGATCCCAAACGTCACCATGGCAACAGGGGGGCCAACCTTCTCCTCAAACCCTGGACACCCTGTGGACGTCACGCATCGACTGTCCCTTGTGTGGATCCCTTTGTCTGGGCCCCGTCATTCTGCCGTGTAGAGACGTCATCTGCCGGAGATGGTCTTCACGGCGGGGAAGCTACAAGAGCGGGGCCTGCAACTTGCTTGTCAGCAGTGTGGTCAACAAATGGACCTCCCAAGGGACGACCGGAAAGTGACTGTCGCAAACCTTGTCCAGCAGATGGGGACAGAACCTGTCCTGGAAAGGTTGGTCTTTCAAGAGCTGAATAAAGCCACAGATGTCCGATGTCTGCACTGCTCCAACAAACAGGCTGTCAATGTTTGTCTGGACTGTCAGGAATATTACTGTGACGTCTGCTCAGGTATTCATAGCAGGAGTGGATTCACAAGTGACCACGTTCTTCACCAGCTGTCCCAGGCTCTGCAGAATTCTCCTGCAGCTGCACGTGCCACACCCACATCCAGCCCTGGACCCTCTTTCCGCCATGACCAACATCATCCCTGGACAGTATTCGTAACCTCCCTGACCCCCAGTCAGGTGTATAGTCTAGGGGTTGACTGATGTTGATGTTGATGTTGACTGACATTTAGATCTAACTTGATCACTAATGGTGAAAATGATGATGGTGATGCTGCTGCTGCTGCTGCTGTCATAATGATGCTCAGTGATGATGACAAAGATGATGATCATGATGATGATGATCATTTATAATAATGATGATGATGATGATGATTGTCCACAGACCAAGACAGTGTAGATCTAACCTGGATGACTATGATCACTGATGCTGCTGCTGATAAAAGACAATGATAATGATGATGATGATGATGATGATGATGATGATAATAATGATGATGATGATGAATGATGATGATGATGATATTGATAATGATGATGATTGTCCACAGATCAAGACAGTCCAAATCTAACCTGGATGATGATGATGATGATGATTATGATGATGATGACAAGATAATAATGATGAAAACGATAATGATGATGATGATTGTCCACAGATCAAGACAGTCCAGATCTAACCTGGATGATGATGATGATAATGATGATGATGATGATGATAATATTGATAATGAAGATAATGGAATAATGATAATGATGATGATGATAATCATGATGCTGCTGCTGCTAATGATGATGATTGTTCACAGGTCCAGACAGTCCAGATCTAACCTCCACTACACCAGTTGGATCACCCACCTCGTCTTCCAACCACATCCCCATGTCAGCTCAACTGCCCCCAGCCAGCCACCCCACTACCACCCACACACCTTCACCCCCACCATTGACGTCATGACGGCGGCTTCCCAACGTCTGTTCACGATGTCGCCAACAGCAGACGACAGGGAGAAACCCTGGATCATCGCCATTGTGTGTCTGCCCAACGACACCCTACTCATGGTGGACAGGAAACAACAACAAGGTGAAGGTGATGGGCCTGGCTCCCCCTCACACAGTGTCTGCCTCTCTGACCGTTAGGGAAAAAACCACGCCGCCTGGCTCTGTTGTCTGATGGCCTGGTTGCCCATGACAACATATTCCCCCCTGATCTATCTGATTAAAGTGACAGACACACTGACAGTGACATCACAGATAAAAACGGTTAGGGAGTATATAGGTGTAGCAGGACAGAGTGACGGACGTTTGTTGGTCAGTTGTGTAAAAGATGGCGCCGGTCCTGCTGCTGTGCACGTGCTGACCAGACAGGGTGTCGTGGTGAGGTCAGTAACTGACAGCACCAGGCTGACAGGACTGGAAACACCACGGTACATCTGTGATGACGGGGACAACCACGTCCTGGTGTCTGACTGGGAGACACACCTGGTGCACAAGGTGGAGGTCAGTTCTGGCCACGTCACCCACACCTATGACCACACTGACCTCAGGTATCCTGCACAGGTGTGTGCAGACAGGGCAGGTGTCATTTACGTAGCGAGTGGGGGTGGTGTTGTGTGTTGATGAGGAACAGAGGGGGTCAGTGGCGACAACTGCTGACCTTTGACCTCAGTAACCAAGAGTATGTCTCTCCTCGGGGGCTGTGTCTGACCAGGACTGGACGTCTGGTGGTGACATGGGACAATTCTGATAGTGGCAGTGTTGTTGGTATCTATGACTTAGTGTAAACTTCTGACCTGACCTCATTCAGTGTGTGTGTGTGTGTGTGTGTGTGTGTGTGTGTGTGTGTCCATCCATCTGTCTGTCTGTCTTCGTCCTTTTAATTCATCTGTTTACATGTCTGTTTCTCTCTCTGTTTATCTGTATCTGTACATATCCCTGTGTGTCTGTCGTCTCTGTCAGTTTCTCCATCTGTCTGTGTATCCATCAGTCTGGTTATCTGTTCATCCACTCCCCTATCCAATCCTGCAGTGGATAGACGTTACAGACTGGTCCCGTCACTGACGTAGATCTGATGAAGATCCGTGGAGAAACAACACAGCCTGGTTCCCTGCTCTCTGCACTGGCTGCACTTTGCCACGTGACGTCAATTCACGTGACGTCATTGCCGCGTTCGTTGACACCGTCGTCTGCTGGGCCACAGGGTTTGTTCCAATACCAAAACGTTTTTCAGCAACTGTTGTTGAAGAACGCTAACAGCAAACGATAAGGCGAACGATCAGCTGCTGTTACAAGCAACAAAGACGGCGACAGTGAAACTTTAGTAGTCATATCCACAGTAAATTCCCCCATTAACATTGAAGAACTAACTGAAAAGAACAGAGACAGAAAAACTCGAATGATTAGGATTAAAAACCAGCTTAATTTCAGTGTGATTGGGGTATACATGCTGCTATTGGGATAATATTTGTTACCAAAACGTTTGACGACGTGACGTCATACTCGTTTTATGCTCCAAGACATGCTGGTATAGGATGTTGTAAACACTGGTGGTACCAGAATGTATCTTTAATAAACAGAATAATTTTGAATCTAGTTGCGAAGTGAGATGACTGCAGGCGGAAATCTAAACAAATCTTAAATAAATGTCAGCGAACCGGCCAGAGAAACGTGGACAAACGAGTCACAAGACAGAACACAACGCGTTTCGACCTCTTAGGTCTTCTTCAGGTGATCGCTGCAGATTGCTTCAGAGTTCAGTGCAAGGAAGAAGGGCTCCTTGCACTGAACTCTGAAGTGATCTGAATCGATTTGTTTCACCAGAAGAAGACCTAAGAGGTCGAAAAACGCGTTGTGTTTTGTCTTGTGACTCGTTTGTCCACGTTTCTCTGGGTGGTTCGCTGACATTTATTTAAGGTAGGAGAAGAAAAACGGTGGAAGAGTGCACTCACCAGGGTTTGAGTATAGTGATCAGGGGAACAGCAAGGAATCCAAGCAAGCTTTCTGCTCACAGAGCTGTCATCAGGCTTAGAGTTAGTGGGTGACAGAGACAGATCTTATATGAGGACTGGCGATAAAAAGAAGAAGGAATGAACAGAGCTCAGAGACAAAAGGAAGTTCACTGGGGTTAAGCAGTGAGTAGGAATCATAAACAAATTTAAGTGGAAAGCAAGAAGGCCTGTTCAAAAAAAAAAAAAAGGGGGAGGGGGGGGAGGGGGGGAGGGGTTAGTAATTAGTAGAGAAGGGGAAGGGGGTTGCCTGAAGCTCAGCTAATGTCACTCTCTGGTGTTCAGGCCGGCAGGGGCGAGGGGCCCAGTCGTGAAATGATGGATGACTCCATAAAGAGGCGATAGAGTCCACTGGACGGGTTCTGCCATACAGCAGCCACTCTCGCATGGGTGAAGTTGTGGGAGGGGCTGTTGAAGTGAAAGCCTACGGGATCTTCATACCTCAGCAGCATTGAGCGAAGGTGCTCAGAGAAATGCTCATTCAGGCTGCGGTACGCCTCCCCAGTGTATTGCTTTGAACACAAGGTGCAAGTGATGACGTACACCAGGTCTGCAGATTGACAGTCGAAGCTTGCTAGGACCCTGAACTGGCCAGAAGGACCAGCAACTGTGGTGCAGCTGTCAATGAAGGGACATGCTTGCTCTCTTTGCGAGTGCATGGGTGTGTGCCAAGGGATTGTGCTCTCGCCTTGCAGACAGAGGCACGCACTAGATTAAAGATATTTTGAAGTAGAAAACAAAATGTGATACATTTAAGATCTACAATATTGCGAAAGTAATTTTAAGAAGAGTTTTTTTTTTCCAGATTTATAATCTGCTTGGGTCAGAGATACAAAGTCTGTACCAGGTTGAGAAGATCCGGAAGAAAATGAAGACTACGACGATCACATCAGTTCATTTTGAACAAATAGAAAACAAAAGACAATACAGACAATGCTAATAAGAAATTCAGTCGTAGATCTGGATTTGTTGTTGTTGGTAGATTCCTTATTAAAAGGAATTGAGCTGCTATGGTATGGAGAGAGAGAGAGAAAAATTAGATCTATACCTAAATAGGTTACATGCTCTTCCAAAAAAGAATAAATCTCAAACCAACAATTACAAGTGAAATCTACACCAAAAATCTGAAACAATTGTTCACACACACACACACACACACACACACACACACACACACACACACACACACACAATTACCCACAAACTTCATTATTGATCAAGTTGGACGTCTTCACTCTTGACAAGCTGTTGTGTGATGAAATGACGTCATTACGCAATTAGCAAATGTTACGTCATCAGCTGAGCTCGGTGCTCTGTTCAAATGGCGAAGTGTTTTCCGGGAGACCTCACTGAAGAACGGAGACTGAAAACAATGAAGACGAACAACCAGTTTCCGTTGTAGTCACACAACAAGATGGCGATGTTCAGAGGTCAACAAGACTGTGCTGGTTTGACCGACAGTAGATCTCACGTTGGTGGACGGGAATTGGTTGAAAACAAACAGAGTGAAAAAATTCCATTAGATCTCTCTCTCTCTCTCCCTCTCTCTCTCTCTCTCTCTCTCTCTCTCTCTCTGGCATGTTCACACTTACTCCCCTTCGGGTTTAGGTAGGTAGACAAACAGATAGATTGATAGACAGATACACAGATAGATAGAAAGATCGAGTGTGTGTGTGAGAGAGAAAGAGATAGATAGATAGATAGATCGAACGATCAATATTTTCCCCATTTCTCATTATTGCTCCTTCCCGTGCTATCTA
>JADBJO010004771.1:0-2500 GCA_016801955.1 Conus betulinus | reverse complement strand
ACAGGGGAAACCACTCCCAGCTGGTCACAGGGGAAACCATCCCAGCTGGTCACAGGGGAAAACCACTCACAGCTGGTCACAGGGGAAAACCACTTCCAGCTGGACACAGGGGGAAACCACTCCCAGCTCCCGTCAGCGGCCAGGATCTTGATGAAACAACAAATCGAAGCTTTTGACACGCCTCATCAACTTCACGTTTCTTTACATCGGTAGTACCAAATTTACCCCCTCCCACCCCCGCCCACCACCCCCCATATCCCTTTCCACTCCTCCCCCCCCCCCCCCCCAACTCCCTGCCACCTCTCCTTACAGAATTGGCAACTCACCAGTTTTTCCTGTTGTTTGTTGTTGTTTGTTACTGCTGCTGTTGGTGCTGTTGTTGCTGTTGTGTTTCCCCCGGGTCAGAACGAGGCGGCAGATATTGTTCTATGTGTCTGGCAGTCAGAGTGGGGGGTATCGGTGGACATTGTCCTGTGTGGCGGTCAGGGTGGGGGTGGACATCGTCCTGTGTGGTTGGCAGTCAGGGTGGGGCGGACATTGTCCTGTGTGGTTTACAGTCAGGGTGGGCATTGTCCTGTGTGGTTGGCAGTCAGGGTGGACATTGTCCTGTGTGGTTGGCAGTCAGGGTGGACATTGTCCTGTGTAGTTGGCAGTCAGGGTGGACATTGTCCTGTGTGGTTGGCAGTCAGGGTGGACATTGTCCTGTGTGGTTGGCAGTCAGGGTGGACATTGACCTGTGTGGTTGGCAGTCAGGGTGGACATTGTCCTGTGTGGTTGGCAGTCAGGGTGGGCATTGTCCTGTGTGGTTGGCAGTCAGGGTGGACATTGTCCTGTGTGGTTGGCAGTCAGGGTGGACATTGTCCTGTGTGGCAGTCAGGGTGGACATTGTCCTGTGTGGTTGGCAGTCAGGGTGGACATAGTCAGGGTGGACATTGTCCTGTGTGGTTGGCAGCCAGGGTGGGCATTGTCCTGTTGTGTGGTGGGCAGTCTGGGTGGACATTGTCCTGTGTGGTTGGCAGTCAGGGTAGACATTGTCCTGTGTGGCAGTCAGGGTGGACTTTGTCCTGTGTGGCAGTCAGGGTGGGGTGTGGACATTGTCCTGTGTGGCAATCGGGGTGGGACATTGTCCAGTGTGGCAGTCAGGGTGGACATTGTCCTGTGTGGTTGGCAGTCAGGGTGGACATTGTCCTGTGTGGTTGGCAGTCAGGGTGGACATTGTCCTGTGTGGTTGGCAGTCAGGGTGGACATTGTCCTGTGTGGCAGTCAGGGTGGAAATTGTTCTGTGTGGTTGGCAGTCAGGGTGGACATTGTCCTGTGTGTGGCAGTCAGGGTGGACATTGTCCTGTGTGGTTGGTGGAGCCAGGGTGGACATTGTCCTGTGTGTGGTTGGCAGTCTGGGTGGATATTGTCCTGTGTGGTTGGCAGTCAGGGTGGACATTGTCCTGTGTGGCAGTCAGGGTGGGGGTGGACATTGTCCTGTGTGGCAGTCAGGGTGGGGGTGGACATTGTCCTGTGTGGCAGTCAGGGTCGACATTGTCCTGTGTGGGTTGGCAGTCTGGGTGGGACATTGTCCTGTGTGGTTGGCAGTCAGGGTGTGGACATTGTCCTGTGTGGTTGGCAGTCAGGGTGGACATTGTCCTGTGTGGCAGTCAGGGTGGACATTGTCCTGTGTGGCAGTCAGGTTGGACATTGTCCTGTGTGGCAATCGGAGTGGACATTGTCCTGTGTGGCAATCAGGGTGGGGGTGGACATTGTCCTGTGTGGCAGTCAGGGTGGGGGTGGACATTGTCCTGTGTGGCAGTCAGGGTGGGGGTGGACATTGTCCTGTGTGGCAGTCAGGGTGGGGATGGACATTGTCATGTGTGGCAGTCAGTGTGGACATTGTCCTGTGTGGCAATCAGGGAGACATTGTCCTGTGTGGCAGTCATCGTGGGGGTGGACACTGTCCTGTGTGGCAATCAGGGGGGGATGGACATTTGTCCTGTGTGGCAATCAGGGTGGGGGTGGACATTGTCCTGTGTGGCAGTCAGGATGGGAGAGGACATTGTCCTGTGTGGCAATAAGGATGGGAGAGGACCATATCATGGACATATCATGGACCAGGCCAGTTTATACAGGGGCATATCATGGACTGGGCCAGTTTATACAGGGGCATATCATGGACTAGGCCAGTTTATACAGGGGCATATCATGGACCAGGCCAGTTTATACACTGGGGCATATCATGATACTAGGCTAGTTTATACAGGGGCATATCATGGACTAGGCCAGTTTATACAGGGGCATATCATAAACTAGGGCAGTTTATACAGGGGCATATCATGGACCATAGGCCAGTTTATACAGGGGCATATCATGAACTAGGGCAGTTTATACAGGGGCATATCATAAACTAGGCAGTTTATACAGGGGCATACCATGGACTAGGCCAGTTTATACAGGGGCATACCATGGACCAGGCCAGTTTATACAGGGGCATACCATGGACTAGGCCAGTTTA